>JAAWWB010001501.1:0-25001 GCA_018804465.1 Populus tomentosa
CTTATTTTGTTGCGTGTACTTGTAATTATATTCAGAAGAAGAAATACCTCCACTTCCAAGATCACCCTCATAGACGTTCCCATGCATGCAGATCTGAAACAACATGGCTTCCTCTCCTTTACTTCTAGTTCAGAGACTGAACTACAAAAACAAAAGGTAAAAGGAGCTGCAAACAACGAAAAGGTGCATATGCTGATGGGATGGGTTAGGTTAGGTCTCATCTCTCTACTGCTGTTACAACACCTGCACATTGAACTCTCTTAATTATGTTAGTGGAACTCCTATTGCTTTATCACCTTTATCTGTGGGGCGACCCCGATATGTCTACAAATAGTTTATTCAGATGTCATGATTCGAATTTTATTTTTTTTTAACACCTGAACTGTTTCAAACACAAGGTAAAAAATATTTAAAAGATACTATATTTTCAATTAAAACATAATTTTTAATTTTTAATAATGCCAAAAACGTATTTGAAAACATGATTTTGAGCCTATTATTGATTATTATTTAAAATATTTTTTTTGTTTGGAAACAATATTTTTTCATAATATAAATATCTCTAATTTCTTGTCTATGATATTGGCTTTTATCGGGTAAAATAAACAAGCCAGACCATAACCAGGTTGCAAGTGAATTGCAAACCGAGCAGAATCCAATAGACACCATAAAACTCCAAAATAAAAGCTAATTTATCTGAATAACAGGACATTTTTATGGTATTTCTTTGGTTGCTTCTTGATTAGTTTCTTTCTTTTCCATCTTCTGTCCATTTTTCAACAGTGTTGATTCCTTCTTCCAGCTGTTTTTTTTTTTTTAAAGACAAAAAAAACCACGCCAACAATTTTACCCACCAAAACAAAGTAGGCGTTACTGTAAGGTTGAGAATTGCAAGTAAAAACATATGAACCAATTGATAGCAGTTGCAAGCACCAACGCAACAATCAAGTAAAAACATATTTATACATGTCCCAACTCCCAATTCCACGCAGTCTCCCTCTGTGTTTGTGTGTGTCTGTGAGTTTCCGAGACGACGAAATCAATTACATGAAACCATTTCCCCCTTTGTTTATGACTTGGATAATGAAAGCTTAGAAGTTGCATGCCTAAGATCTACAGCAAGATAACAAACATACAACAAAACTCCACATCTTGGTATTCTAATATTATTATTCTGTGTTTCTACATTCTCCATAAGAGGGTGATTTCGAGAGCTCAATAATCTATTTTTTGAATTGACCGGCGAGCTCACCTTTCTCATGCATGGAGGTCAAGATATCACACCCTCCTACCAGCTCACCATTCATGAATATTTGTGGGAATGTGGGCCAATTACTATACTTCTTCAGTGTTTCCCTCAATCCGTAATTGTATTCTTCATCAAGCACGTCAACACTCTCATAATCCACACCTTCAGATTCAAGAATGCCAACTACTCTCTGAGAGAATCCACACATTGGAGCACTTCGAGATCCCTTGATGAAAGCCACCACTTTGTTCTCCTTCACCAACCGGTCAATGAGTTCTTCTAGTGGAACTGTTAGCTGGACATGGCGACCAGGTGTAAGCCGGAGATCAGCCTTCTTCTTTGGTGGTTGTCGAATCCAAGTAGCATTCCCCGTTTCATTGCCTGGTGGAACCTTTCCTGTGGTTTTTACATATTCTTCCATCCAGGATTTCCAAGCTTCGGTCAGAGACGCTTTATCAGGCTCGACTACTACTCCAACCTACATAACAGTTTTCATGGCAAAAGTCAGTGGTCTGCATAAAAACATTTATCACATTGATTTAATTGAAAAGAAGTTAGAAGATGCAGATAAGCCAATTGTGCACCTTCAATCTGTTTTCAACAATTAAATCTCCCAACATAAGATCACACAGCAAGCTGCCATATTGCTTATCAACTGATAGCATTTCTTATGGTATTTATAGTGAAATCTAACACACTCCCATGATGTCAGTTTCTCTCGAGGCATTGTTACTTCCTTCTTCTTTTTTTGAGGAAACGAAAATTTTGTCCCATAAACACTGTTTTGAAAGATAATGTTCCAAAGATTCTAGCATTTGTTCCACCCGCAACACTAAATAATAGAGAAATTGCAAAATTCAAAAACAACTTGTTTCTTTCTTTCTCCCAAAAACCATTGAAATTAGATCCTCCACCATGTTAAGACAGACCCCAACTTCACCATTAATGATAAAAATGAAAAAAAAAAAAAAACTTGCTCTATATCTCCCATCCCATGGGGCAACACATTTGCATAGCACATGACACATTAAGAGACAAAGCTTAGAAAGGTCTTCTAATTTTGAAGAAATCACTAATGCTATCCTCCTAAGCACCACTCTCCAACTAGATGCCTTAATTTTGCAAGGCCTTGGTCTTCTAAACGAAGTTGGTTGAGGGGAACAACAGCAACGATAAAGGGGAAGCGGAACAACAAGAATTTTTTTACAATGTGAGTGCAGTCGCGGTATCTTTCAATGCAAATGGTAAAAATCAAACAATGAAATACTGAAGTTAGATTTAGAAGACCAAATCCCAAGTTCAGATTTTCAATGGCTACTCAATCACACTAGCATCAATAACACATTTCCCAAGTTCAGATTCCCCTTGATAACTCAAGCTCCGCACTCAAAGTTCAACCAAATCCCATCTTTTTTAAACTGGTCCGTATAGGATTTCCGTTACAAACCATCAAATCTTTTCCTTTTCGGATTGCTCTTGAATTCAACATCCACTCATTAGAACTCTAAATTAATCAAGTGTCACAACATCTAGCCAACCAAGATTTTGACTCAAGAACAACTTTCAAGACAATATTTATATAATTTTTCAAGATGTAACAAAAATTCAAAAAATTATAAATTCAATCATCCATTATATAATATAATAGTAATTAAACATCCAAGATTAAC
The DNA here is from genome assembly GCA_018804465.1 of Populus tomentosa. NCBI lineage: Eukaryota > Viridiplantae > Streptophyta > Magnoliopsida > Malpighiales > Salicaceae > Populus > Populus tomentosa. Next base: position 2,920 of record JAAWWB010001501.1, read on the forward strand.
AGAGTGTCAATTGTAATTATCACAAAAAGGTCAGGCAATTAAGGGAAAAAACAGAAGGAAAAGAAATTACCTTAACGGAGTGACATAGCTCCGGCACGGATTTCAGGTGAGAGAAAACGCTGGCCCCAATATTCCGAGTGACACCAATAAATTGAAGGTCATTACTTTTATCATAAACAGCGTAAACGCCACAATCTGACGGCATCTTTGAGTTAAACTCATCTGCCGTTAATGGGACAGTAATTAACTCCGTCTCTGAGAGGGTTTTGAAAGCTGCAGTGATAATTAAAGAGCGAGGTTTAAATTTAAGTGTTGTATTGAAGGGTTTTAAGGAGATGGAAGGGAAGGGTTTTGACTGTGAATAGAATGAGAGAGTGGGGGTATTTTGGGGAGAATTCAAAGAAATAGAGTGGAGAGAAGGAAAGGTTTGTAGTGAAGAGATGGTGATGGTAGCCATTGGAAAGCAAAATGAGAAGCTGCAAATCAGAGAGCAGAGGAGCAACCTTCAGGTTATCAGAAAATGGCTTGTAAGAGGACGTTGGGCTTTGTTTCCATAAATGGGCATTTTTCTTTAAGATCTCAACCCATATTTCCAAAAAACATTAATGGGCTAGAACGATTGTCTGAGGCCCATCGTCTCTGGTAGACATTAAATTTTGAATGAAGAGTTTAAATGTTTTTTCGAGTATTTTTTATTTATAAATATATTAAAATGATATTTTTAATATTAATATATCAAAATATAAAAAAATTATTAAAAAAAACATATTAATTATTTAGAAAACATAATTTCAATCGTATTCTTAAAAGAGACATAAATATCTTTATCAAACCAAACCTTAATTTCTTTCTTTCTTTTTAGCTTTTGACTCAAAGAAAAGTAAATATTTATTTAATTAAAAAAATAAATTTTGCTTAAATAAAAAAAAATTATAAAATTAAGTTAAAATTTTGATTCAATTAGAAATAGAAGAAGGAAAGATTTTCATTTCCCATTTTCATTACTGTTTTCAATTATAAATTTTATGCAATTAAGGTGAATCTATAGAACTTTGCATATTTATAAATTATAATCCTACTTGAAAATTTTTATACTAGGAGCTTGTTTAATATTGTGGTAATAATTATTTTTTAAATTATTTTTCACTTGAAAATATATCTAAATAATATTTTTTAAAATATTATTTTAACATCAATATATTAAAATAACTAAAAAATAACAAAAACATTTGAAACAAAGAAAAAAAAATAAAAAAAAAATAAATTGATTCTTAAAAAAAATATTTTCTGAATACTTAGTTTAAGGAAGAAAGATCTATTTAAGGAAAAAAAAAACCCGCATAGTATAAATCTATGATAGAAAATTGAGTAAGGATATATTTATTGAAGTAATAATACTGGGGATATAATTAATAGTGGTGTTACATCAGCATTGGATCTCAATCATGAGTTTCTATTTTGTTAATTTTCTTTTTTTGGACAGGGAATGTCAGACGCAAAATTCTATGTTTAAAGTTTTAACTTTTTCTTGAGCATGAGTCAATGGCCTTTTGGTTCATTTTGCTTTGAAAGGAGAGAAATTTGCTTCATTGTGGCTAGAAGCAGTCAATGCAATCCCTAGAAAAAAAGAGAATTAAAAAAAAAAACAATTAGAATAGTTAATGAAAACTATTAGTGAAATAACACATTTGATTTTTTTTTTTTGATAAAATAGCATAATTTCTACATAAATTTGATAGCTTATTGTTATTCAGAATAGTGATATCTTTTAAAAAAAATATTAATTGATCAAAAAACAAAGAGAAAAAAAAAAGAAATTAATCTTAGAGACACACTGAAGTTCTAATTATAACATTACTGGTATTAAAAAAAAAATCTTGACGAGATGAATTCAACAACATTAAAAAAAATTACCAATGATGGCCCGAGTGAGCCACACTTAACACTAAAAAATGGATCATATTATATGATATGATAGTGAATGATCTTATCAATACACAAATATATAACTCCATAGGAATTTCAATTGTGCTTATATTTATTACTGTAGGAATTGGGTTCAAGCTTTTCCTAGCCCCTTCTCATCAATGGACTCCTGACATATACGAAGGAGTGCGGTTTGTTCGAAAAATTTCTATCTTACTACCTATCTCTGAGATGCTTTGATTTTTTAAAACTCCATGGACATGCAGAAGAGAAATGATATCCCTACTCAGATCAAGACATAACTTTTACTTTTTCAAATAACAATTAAGGTAGAACTTTATAGTATAATATAAGTATAGTCTTTCTATTTTATTTCAACCTCTTGTATGATATTGTTGCCCTAACGGCATTTTCACTTTTGTTCTGTTAATTTAATTAAAGTAAATTTACTTGAAATTTTAACCCAGTTTCTTGTTTAGCTGAGGTTAAATCCACTTTTATTCTTTGTCTTTTCTAACTTATTTGAATTAGAAAAAAAGGAGGAGTAGTCAAAGATATTTAATTGTGTTTCTTAGTTTCTTCACCCTCATCTTAATAACTAGAATGAAAAAAAAAAAAAAGGAATGTCAAAGTATCTAGGAAAAACTATTTATCTTTTATGATAGTTAATTCTTATAATGATATAAAAAAAAAAAATGAAGGACAATATTTTAAGAGGGGTTGGTTTCAATCAAATAGTATTCCTATGTAATGCAATTTGTTAGAAGAATTTAATAGCAATTATTTTTAAAAAAATATATAATTAATATGAAAGGATAACATTCTTCAAATTTGTAAATTATTTATGTAATGAAATTTAAAAGAAAGTCAACGAGTTCTAGATTGAAACGGATAATAAATGAAATATTAAACTGTAATAAATGCATATATAAAAGTAGTAAATACTATAATAGCTAAAAAAACAAAAGAAAAGGCATTATGTAGCTAGTATTAACAAAACATAATTCTTCTTGAAAACGTATTTACCCCCCCCCCAAAAAAAAAAAAAAAAAAAACTAAAAACCTTTGAGCTCACTTCTAAAGATATTAAATTCTTTTTCACATTACTCATTTATCATTTTTAAATTAACCAGGATAATATTTTTTTTTTTTATCTTGATTGATAGTGAGAAAACTAAAATACCCTTTAAAGCAAACAATTTAAACCTAGCAACAAGGGGTATTTTGTATTTTTAATTTTTTTTTATTATTACAATTTAAGCTGAGAAACAATTTGATATTTAACCAAATATAATAAATAATAAATAATTAAAATGCATAATAAAATGATGGAAATACTCTTAAAATACAAATTTTAAGCCTAGATAAACGAGTGTTTTCAGTTTTTCACAATATATTTTTTTTTAATTAGAAAGTTAGCTTAGGAAACTTTTGTATTTAGCTAAGTGAAAAAAAAAAAAAAAAAAAAGCATGCACGTGTGGCTTTTTGAGCCTCATTCTTTCTAACTTTTTCTAGGATCTTTTGTAAGAAATTATTATTCTTTTTAATTTCACTTTTAAATTATAATTTTATTTTTATTTTTTATGTCAATTTTGAGCCTAATTCTTTTTAATTTTTTGTCCTTTTACTAAATCAATTTTTTTTGTTTCATCATTTAATTAAATATAAAATTTATTTTGTATCTTAATTTTGATCCTTATTTTTTTAATTATTATTTTTTAAAAAAAAATTTGCATAATTGATTTTTTTTAAATTTCATCTTTTTATGATTAATTGAGAATTAAACTCCATGATTTTTTCAGGTTTAAAAAACTAAAACTAAGAGCTTTATAATTCTTTGTTTTTTTATCATATTACTCTAATCACATGACCAGTGAAACAAGTTTGGCAAAATATTCTAGATTGGCTTAATCCTAATTAGAATGGATATAGATTTGTTATAACCGGTTTTTCATATATTTTTTTTATCTCATTTTAAAGTCAAACATTACTTTTTACAGATAAAAGTAATTCGGCTTTACAGTGAAGCAGAACACCAAAGCTAGTAATAAAGGAAACCTATAAGAACATAAAAGTTTGGATAATAAGATAATATGACCAAAAAAAAGCGCCGTGGTGCAGGTCCTTCAGCTAGTTACCAATGATAATGATATCTTATTTTATTAAATAACAAAAGCCAGCTCTAGGGCAATTAACATTTATTTTTTAAGACCATGTAATTTTTTTAATATAGCTCAAATTTAAGATTTATTATACTTAATGACACATACATTTATTTCAAAGTAGTAGATTTTTTTCTTTTTGGGTCCAACTTTATCGATATGATTTCAAAGCATCCCAAATCAATAAAATGTCGTTTATTCCTTTGTTGTTTTTGAAAATTCAAGTTTCATGCACATCACTTGAAGTATTCACTAAAATTAAAATTGTTCAAAAATAGAATTTAATATCTATTAATAAAAAAATGTAAGTCCAGAATATCTTCAACTTAAATACTTGACAATGAGGGAGAACTATTAGGGATGAGTAAAAAAACTGAAAAATCGATTAAATTGAGGAAATTGAAAAAAATTATTTAAAAAACAAAACCATGAAAAAAAACAGATTAAAATTTTGAAATAACCGACCGGTTCGGTTTGGTTTTATGAGCCGGAAATAAAAAAAACTGAACCAAACCTGAAAAACCAGAAAAAACCGAGTCAAACCGGTTTGAATTGATTTTTTTCCAAACAAAACTGAATCGAACAGAAACCAGTCGGTTTAAACTGATTTTAATATATATTTTTTTTAAATTTAGTTTAACTATTTCTTTTTTAATAAAAACTAAATCAAATAAAAAATAATCACCTATAATTAAAAAATTATAGGGTCAATGTGGGGTTTGTTAGGCACCAACAGATATTACATTTTCTGAATGATAGGGATTGGCAAAGGTACGAAATAGGAAAGGTGGGCGCATTAAATTCTTTTCCAAAAAAAAAAAAAAAGAATGATGAGATTTACCATGATAAAGCGTCTCAATGGAATGTTTTGTTTTGTATTTTAGCGGGATGGGATTGAAAACTATATTTTATCTTAATTTTGTAATATTAAAAATAATTTAAAAATAAAAAAAATATTTTAATATATTAAAAAATATATTTTAATAAGATAAGAAACTCGAAGTGATTTTTTTAATTTATGAAAGCAACTTCATACTTTTTGTCATAAAATGGTGAAATGTTATTAGGCTAAATCCACTTTTCAAGCCATCGACACCATTCTCACCTACATATTACTCAATCCAGGAAGATGATGTTGACCTAAGATTACAATTCTCACCACTTCATCACACTGATGTGATATCCCTCCTATTAAATCCATCTAATTGTATGGAAAGGATGGATTTATAAAATTACATAGGTTTACATTGATAATATTTCCAATATTTAAAATTAAATGGTCATCATCATTCGATTAATTCACAATATTTAGTCCTGTCTAATCATAGAAATCTTGTCTCCATACATGAAAGTTGATTAAAAATAAATAAGTTATTAATCTTATTAGCTAATTTGATGTATTGATTCATGAGTTTAGTAGATTTAACCATCAAATCTAATATGTATTTTTTTAGTTTTTGGTCCATTGATTTTTCTTATTGTTTTTTTTTATTTTACTCTTTTTCAGTATTGAATTGTTTAGAAAATAAAATTTATAGTTTATTTTCTTCTTTTTTCTATAGAGCTATCACTATCTCAATAAATGTTTTTTTAGAGTTGGTGTTTGATTTTTTAAACATCTAATTTTATCATAAAGTTAAATAAAAATAATTTATAAAAACAACAAAGTGTAAACTCATTGAAATCTATAACCCAAGTCACAAAGTTACCGAAACTTATTCAATTTAGTATCATCTCAATAATAATAAAATTATCGTTTTAATTTTTTTTAAATTTTTTTATCATATTTTCACTTAGTCATTCAAATTATCTTTAAACTCATTAAATTAAATTATTCATGCTTGTTAGAGAAAATATTCTATGAGTAAATAACTTTTGTCATACAAGTCATGAAAAATGTGATCTTTAATGATACAAGAACAGAAGTCCAAAAGCAGGGGGGGTAAAGAAAGGGAGAGGTTGCCTATATATTTGCCTTACACTTACTCTACAAGGAACCTTTTGCACCTAATGAGCGTAATAAATAGTATGGCATGATAGCAATAGCACAATAGCTCAGAAATGATATAGCTTCTAACTAATAGAGAAGACAACACGAGCCCAAGATGTTAGCCCTCCAACTTATGCCACCCTAACCTGCGTTTATACTCTAAAAAGATAAATGTAGAAAAAAAGTGAAAACCTAACTGTACATGGCTTTAGCTTTACTCCTACTCAAACTGCCATAAAAAATCCCAAAACGAGGCCTCTAAAAGTGTCCTCATCATTCTGTTGCTTCAGTTAAGCTTCTGTCCTCTGCCTCCAACAATGAGCTTAGCGCCCTCTCAGTCCGCTGCAATGAAACCTTCGAAAGGGAAACTGCCCATCTCCGTTGTCACTGTTATAGTTTGCAGCTTTGCATTCATCGCTCTCCTGTATACGGACACTTCCAGGTCTCTTTTCAAGCTCAAATCCTGTCCTAGGAGAAGTCCAGTTGAAAAATCTAGTAAGTATGAGATGGTTTGTCTTACTCATGAACATGTCCTGCTTAAGGTTTTATAAGAAACACCGTTATGATCTTACGTTGTAAATGTCATTTCCAACAGAGGATAGAGCTGCAGAGGATAACCTTAAAAACTTCCAAATGGATGATAGATTCGAGTTCGATCCGGAAGAGTGCACTGTCAATACAGGCAAGTGGATGTTTAACAAGACTTTCAAGCCTCTGTACACGGACAGGAGCTGCCCATATCTAGATAAACAGGTTTCTTGTGTCAAAAATGGACGAAGGGATACTGATTACCGTCGGTGGGAATGGCAGCCGGATGACTGTACCTTGCCAAGGTAAACAAGTTATCTATTTTGCAAGAATTTCTGATGCTGTAAACATATTGAAAGATGATATACAGTTTAGTTATCTAACATGTTATATGTGATGATTGCATTTGCAGATTTAATCCAGAGCTTGCTCTTAAGAAACTTAGAGGGAAGAGGTTGCTGTTTGTAGGTGATTCGCTTCAAAGGGGTCAGTGGCAATCATTTGTTTGTCTGGTGGAATGGATCATACCTGAAGACAAGAAATCCATGAAACAGGGCCACTCTCACTCAGTCTTCAGAGCCAAGGTACTAGAAATTAGCAGGACATTTTTAGATTTCTTTGCAAGAACAACTGAATTCAAGCACCGTGTTAGTTCTTCAAATTCAGCTAATGATTCTAATCAATTCTTCAGGAATATGATGCTACCATTGAATTCTACTGGGCTCCATTTCTCATCGAATCCAATACCGATGACCATATCATAGTAGATACAAAGAAGAGGATACTGAAAGTGGATTCAATTGACAAGCACGCCAAACACTGGGGAGGTGTGGACTTTCTTGTGTTCAACACCTATGTATGGTGGATGAGTGGTCTTAGGCTCAAAACATTGTAAGCTCCTGCAATAAATTTCTATCAAAACATTATGCAAGTTCCAGAATCATGTTCTGACAAGTAAGCATTGCCACTGTTGAACTAACAATGTCTAAATGAATATTGCAGATGGGGTTCATTTGCAAACGGGGAAGAAGGGTATGAAGAGCTGGACACACCAGTTGCTTACAAGATAGGTTTGAAGACATGGGCTAACTGGATTGACTCAAATATTAACCCCAATAAGACTCGTGTCTTCTTTACTACTATGTCCCCTACACACACGAGGTCTCTCTAACAGGATTTTCTTAAATTCAATCCATTTTTATACCTTTTCTTGGTCTTTGTTCATTTTTTAAACTGCACATTTTTATACTATTTTGAAAATCATATTGTTTTCTTTTTTCAACAGAAGTGAAGACTGGAACAACACAGAAGGGCTCAAGTGCTTCAATGAAACGAAACCGGTATTGAAGAAGAAATATTGGGGAAGTGGTTCTGACAAAAGAATGATGAGTGTGGTGGCCAGCATAGGAAAGAAAATGAAAGTTCCTGTTACTTTCATCAACATAACACAGCTATCAGAGTACCGAATCGATGCTCACGCATCGGTCTACACCGAGACCGGAGGCAAATTGCTGACAGAAGAACAGAGGGCAGACCCACTACACCACGCGGATTGCATACACTGGTGTTTACCAGGAGTTCCTGATACATGGAATCGGATATTCCTTGCTTATTTGTAGCTGAAAACAGAGTGAAATCTCGAAGAAATTCTTGTGTTTCTGTGATCAATTGTACACTTAGACTTTTTTTGTTTTTCACTGTCAAAAAGCTCTTTCAATTTTAATTGACAATGTATCTTTCAGGCAGATTACAGGCCAAATATTCATCTTATCCTTGGATTTTCTCTTGCAATCAGTAGCTTGGGAATTAAGAGTATGTTTGGTATTGCGGTAGCTGTTGTGGTTGTGATTTGAAAAAAGTTGTTTTTATAAAAAGTATTTTTAGTTGAGGTTTATTTGAAAAAATGAATGTTTGGTTAAAATTGTGGTTGAAATTAAGGTTGAAGAAAAAGTAGTTTAATGTGTTTGGTTTAAAAAATGCTTTTTAAATTGAGGTTATAAAATAATTTTAAAAAATATATATTAATATTGATGATTTTAAATTTAAATATTGTAAAATTAATTACTCCTATTACATCATGAAAAAAATAATACTTTATATAAAATATTTTTTATTAGCCGCAGAGAACGAAAAGCATGTTTTCGTTGCTTTTCTGTTTCAGTGTTTTAAACGCAAAATTCATGTGGGTTCCATGCATAATAAATCATTTTTTTTTATTACCAAACGATTGTAGACTGCATTTTAAATAAAACGTAGCCGCAGCCGCGTAGATAAAAGCCGCGTAGATAAACGGACTCTAAGAAAGAAAAATAGTGCCCATCAGCTCTAGATCTTCATCTAATATAATTATATGAAAAACATAAATCTGTTAGAAAATAACCACCTAAATGACAAAAATCTCAGCATCACTAGTATATCATGCAGGTCACAAGTTGAGAAGTAGCAGGTCATTGTAGCAGAGAACATTATCAACAGCAGTACCAAGCAAGTCAGGAACTCCAATAATTGCAAACATCTGACGATCAGAAATAACTTCAATCACAGAGAGCAGAGGAAGTCCATTACAAAAAAAAAAAAAAAAAAAAAACTAAAAGGGTTGAGCTTTTTCCTTGTAACGTGAGGAGAAACACTGTATTAACTTTATTGTCTTTCAATGCATTTAATAATTGTCTAAAATTATCTTTTTCAGTGGGTCAAAATATTTATCTTGATTTTATTTTTAAAGTCAAATTATTATTTTTTACCGATCATCTAATTTTATTTAGATTCATCAAGTTATATAAATTATGTCAAAACAATCATCGCACATTTTAATTTTTCAAAGTTAAAACCTAAACATATCTTGGATTCAATTTGTTTTTTTAATTCAAGCGGCAATTAAGCGCGGCCATGTAAACCAGTGAACTCTATAAACACCATGCACCAGACCACTGACCAAGATAGATTACAAGGGCAAATTTAAAATTGACCCCCAAAGTGTAATTCAAATCTCAATTGAGTCCTCATAAGGATTTTGTCTCCACAGGATTTCCAATGTAACGGGGCATATATTAAAGAATTCCCAATGGAGTTTACGTTAAAACTCTCAAGAAATTTTTAACAGAAACATCAAACTCTTACGATATAATATTGTTAAAAAATAATATAAATCATATCCTGTAACCTCTTATAACAGTTTAAGCTATTGAGTTGAGATGGTTCCTTGACACAGTATCAGAGTTTTAATGACTAAGCAATTACAAGTTCGAATCTCAACATTCATATTTATTTAATAAAAATTAAATACAAAGTAATGTGAATCTATACAAGTTTCAAGATTAAAAAACTTTTATTTAAGAAGGTTTGTTAGAGAATAATATAAATCAAACATCTAAAATCTTAATGGCATGTATAGCGAGAACAAGTGTTAGTGAGAATAAACTCTCAAGTCTCTTGTACTAATTCAAAGATAATTAAGGTTGGGTTAAGAATGGTATTCGTGCATAACGGGAAGGGACGAGACAATAGAAAAAAGAATAAATTAAGAAAATAATTCCTAAACATGCAAGAAAGAGATTCTCTTTCCTTTCCTTTCAATTTTTAACAAACGGTGCAATTTCCTATTCAAGGGGTTAAACACTTTCCAAAATAAGAGTGGAAAGATCTCTTAAATCTATAAATATATATACCACCCAAAATCTCAAAACCCTAAACCCTACTCTCCCTTTCAAGCTTCTTAATCTTCATATACCCACCATGGATGCAACGGATTCGAACCGCCAGCGGCACCAGCAGGAGACACGCAGGACCAGCAAAGGTCGTCAGAAGATTGAGATAAAGAAAGTAGAGAAAGAAAGCAATCGTTATGTCACGTTTTCAAAACGTAAAAACGGGCTGTTCAAGAAAGCCACAGAACTTTCTACCCTGTGCGGGGCTGAAACAGCAGTCATTGTCTTCTCTGAACATCAAAAGCTATTCTCCTGTGGCCAGCCAGACGTTGATAAGGTTCTTGATCGCTATCTTGCTGAAACAGAAAGGGTCATCCCTGACAACTTCCCGCCGGTCACCAGTAAAAATATAGAGAGCCAGTTAGCTAATAAACAAGAATATGCAAGATCTCTGAAGCGATTGGAAGAGGAGCAAACGGTTGCAAAGATGATTGGGAACATGAACGACATGAACGAGGGTGGCTTTTGGTGGGATCTACCCATTGATAGCATGGAGCAGGACGAGCTTGAAGCATACAAAGAATCAATGGAACAATTGAAGAAGAATGTGATAACTCGACTTGGCTTGATTGAAGCTGATAATGCTCCTAGTGAGTCAAGGATTGTCAATCCCTTCATTAATCTGAAGGAAATACCTTCTCTTAGCTTTAATAGTCATCAATTTCAATGATGGCTTTTTTATTTACTTTTGCTTTTAATTTATTGTTCTTTTGATTCCTGGCACAACTTTTTTTTTTGTTGCCTGTATTTTGAGGTGATGTATGTGATTTGACAATGGGTTCCCACGTCTGTTTTTGATGAATTTTTCTTGATAGAATTAGTAGCAAGTTTTTCTATTTATCTTAAATAATATAGCATAGCCTTACTTTAAATTTTTTGCGTTGTGTTTTTGTTTTTTTAATTACTTTGGTGTTTGTAAAGGCCGAAGAATTTGGACATGATGCTAAATTTGAAATAAAGGGCTATTTTGTACACTGGATCACAGAAACATGAGTTTTTGTCTTCTCTTCTTTCAGCTACAGTACTGTGTGCAAGGAAAATTTGATTCCATGCATCAAGAACTCCTGGCCAACTCCAAATCTCTCCATCCATGGTGTGTATTCGCGTGGTTCTCTAATTAATAGCTGTGAATTTTCTTGATTTCCTTTTTAAGATCTGGTCTAGTCTCGGTCAGCCTAGTCTACTCTTATTTATTTATTTATTTACAGGAACCACTTCATCAATACCTCTTTCTTCAATTTTGTTTTTATTATTATTGTTGTTATTGCCACACGACGACTTTAAAAAATATATTTGAAAAAAATAGATTTATGACATCTTATTTTTTAATGATAAATGATCTTGTTTAAGGAGTCGCTATCTAGTTTTATAGTTACTAGGAACCCTGTCTTATCAACTAAGATTATATGATACGGGATTGATTACGCAAAAAGAAAGATATTATCAACTCTTAAGCATCCTGCCTGAGGTAGACAACATTGCTGATTTTGTTATAAATTGCTAACATCTTGTTGGTTTATACTATGAAGGTTTGCGTGTAATATTCTTGACTCTAGCACCAGTAAATATTCAACTACGGATACTTCCAACTTTGATGTTGGTAAATATTATGTAGTTATAAAAATAAAATAAATTTAAATTAGTATTTTTATTCCTGACTCTAACGTCAGTGAATAAACAAATAAAATAAATTTATTTTATGCATACATAATTTTGTCAGAATTACTGATTTTGTCATAAATTGCTAACATCTTATTGGTTTATACTATAAAGGTTTGCGTGTAATATTCTTGACTCTAGCGCCAGTAAATATTCAATTACGGATACTTCCAACTTTGATGCTGGTAAATATTACATAGTTATAAAAATAAAATAAATTTAAATTGGTATTTTTATTCCTGACTCTGGCGTCAGTGAATAAACAAATAAAATAAATTTATTTTATGCATACATAATTTTTTTATTTTTTATTTTTTTAGGGTTAGGCTAGACCCAGCCGACCCAGACAATTTTCACCAGTAAGCGTGCGTGAATTGTTCACGCTCGCTTGCTACAGTCGCCTCTTAATTAAATCTCCAATGCACAATGTTGGTGAATTATTTTATAGAGCTGGAGACACTTGCCTGGGAGCAGAACGAAGGCGATGGCATGCTGTGCTGGAAGAACGACGTTGCCTCCTCTTGCTCTGTTTTTTTTTTCTTTTGCTTTCTTTATTTCCTGGTTTACTTCTGTTTGTTCCCACCCTGTATAACCTCTGTATATTCTCTCATTCCTCCTCCTATTTGTTTGCCTCCTCTCTGCTCCTAGCTTCGTTTTAGAGAAGATGCAACGAAGATGGTGATGATATCGGTTCCCTCTGGTGGTTCTTCTTTTCTATTTTTTTTTTGTTTCCTTTGTGCTCGTTCTGGTCCCCCCCCCTTTTTTATCTCTCTCTATATCTCTATGTCTAACACTCCCATGTATCTGATATAACTGATATGCAAGAACACTTTGATGAATACTGAATTGTATAACATATCTTGAATGAACAATCGTTTGGCATTATATAGCCTTTACAATGTTGTAGGTTAACTAATAACTACTGCCCCCGTGATTCAAGGAATCAGTTATTGTTAGCTAAGGATTGAACACTAATAAATTTACATGACTTAACTAACTGCCAGCTAAATTAACTAACTAACAACTTTAACAAACTTGCTAACAGTAATGTTGACAGTTATTGACTACTTCTCAACATTCTCTCCTTTAAACTAATTTTATATAACAATTAGTTTATGTCTGACATCACACACACTCACATTTGTTCTCGAAGGTTTTCAAATGTTTGTAGTTTAACTGGTTTTGTCAGCAGTTCAACTACTTAATCTTGTGAGTCACAATGCACAAGTTCAATGACTTTGTCTCGAGTTAAATCATGTAAGAAATGGAATCTCACATCAATGTGTTTGTTGCGTCCATGTATAATGGGATTTCTTGAGAGCTTGATGGTTGAATTGTTATCACACATTAAGATGGTGCAACCTTTTTGTTCATGGTTTAACTTCTCTAGAATCCTTCTCATCCATACTGCCTGACAGGCACAAGCTACTGTTGCCATGAATTCTGCTTTAGTTGTTGACAAAGTGACTATAGGCTGCTTCTTTGATGACCATAAGACTGCTCTTCCACTCAGCATGAAGATATAACTAGATGTACTCTTCCTATTTATAAGATCTCCTTCATAGTCATTATAAATGTATGCAATCAGTTGCTTGTTCTGATTCTTCTTGTAGAATATACCATAATTGATGGTGCCCTTCAAGTATCTTAATATTCTTTTAGCAGCTTGTAGATGCACCTCTGTTAGGTTAGACATAAACCTGCTAATAAAGCTCACCCCAAACATGATATTTGGCCTGGTAGCAGAGATATACATGAGACTCCATACTATTTGTTTATAGTAAGTCTCATAAATTTTGTTTCCTTCTCCAATTTTGTCAGTTTTGAAGCCAGGGACTATGGGATTCATTACTGCATTATTTTCTTCCATCCTAAACCATTTTAAAACCTCTAGTGTATATTTTCGTTGACAGATATGGGTCCCATTGGTTTGTTGCAGTACTTATATGCCTAAGAAGAACCTCATTCTTCCTAGATCAGTCATGTTAAATACCCTCATCATTGATTGTTTGAATTCCAGCATCATTTGCTCATCATCTCTAGTGAAAATCAAGTCATTCATATAGACACTCACAATAAGAATTCTACCTTTACTGGTTTTAACAAACAAAGTTTGTTCACTAATGCATTTCTGGAATCCTTCATAGCTAAAGTAAGTTTCAATGCAACTAAACCAGGCTCTAGGGGCTTGTTTTAGTCTATACAAAGCTTTGTGTAATTTGCAGACCTTGTGTTCATTTCCTTTCTACTCATAACTTTTTGGTTGCTCTACAAATAAATCCTCATTTAATTCTCCATGTAGAAAAGCCGACTTAACATCTAATTGATAGATGAGCAAACCTTTTTTAGCAGCTAGTGCAATAATCATCCGAACAGTGTCCATTCTTGCCACAAGAGCAAATACTTCTGTACAATCCACACCATGTTGTTGAGCATAGACCTTTGCAACTAACCTGGCTTTCAGCTTATCCATTTTGCCAGACTCATTTAGCTTGGTCCTGTATATCTATTTTACCCCAATCTTATTAGTTCCAGCTGGTAATTTAGTTAAGCTCTATGTCTCATTCTTCTAAATTGACTCCATTTCAACATCCATGGCTTCCCTCCATTTTTAACTTTTTACTGCTTCTTCATAGCTCACGGGATCACCAGAAGTTATAATTGTCATATTCAATTCAGTTTCTTCTTCTGACAGCCCTTCACCAGAGACATAGTCTCTCATCCGATTGGGCATAATTGTCTCTCTCCTTGTATGCAAATTAACATCTTTTTCATATATTGTATTGGCAGAAGCATTGCTGGATTCTCTAATGCCATTCCAATTTGACTCTGCATCTGAGTCTGCAATAATATTTTGCTCAATTGCCTTTGCATCTTCACTACTGTTTGCTTCATCTCCATCAGTTTCGCCTTCTTCTCTCCATTCTAAGTTCATTTGTAGCTCCTCTTTGTAACTGATATCCCAATCCCAGTGTTTTTTTTCTTCAAAGATTATGTCCCTACTGGTTATAATTTTTTTTTATTGCAGGATCATACAATTTGTAGCCTTTTGATTCTTCGTTTACTCCCAATAGTACACAACACACACTCTTGTTTTCTAGTTTGGTTCGTCTTGCATTTGGTATATGCATATGAGCTACACACCCAAACTCTCTAAAGTGTTCAATCGAGGGTTTCATTCCAGTCCACACTTCTTCTGGAGTCATATCTTTTACAACAGTAGTAGGGCATTTGTTCAAGACATATTTGATTCAGTTTACTGCCTCAACTGAGAAGCTTTTAGGAATCTTCTTTTCTAAAAGCATTGATCTTACCAAGTTCATCACTATCCTATTCTTCCTTTCAGCCACTCTATTCTGCTGAAGGGTGTAGGCTATAGTTAGCTGTCTTTTGATGTCATTCTGCTTACAGAACTCATTGAATTCCAGTGAGTTGAATTCACCACCTCTATTTGTTTTTATACCATTGATGAATTGTCCAGTTTCTTTTTCAACAAGCTTCTTAAAGTGTTGGAAATGCTGAAGAGCTTCTGATTTTTCTGCTAGGAAATAAACCCAGGCCTTCCTACTTTAATCATCAATGAGGCATAAGAAGTACCTTTTCTTGTTGTTTAAGGTTGCTGTGATTGGGCCACATATGTCTGCATGGATGAGATATAGCCTTTGTGATGCACGTCATTGACTCTTCTTTGGAAAATATTCTCTGTGCTGCTTGCCAGTAATACAAGCAGTGCATTCTGTAGTTGATGCAGGGAGTCGTGGTAGTCCTTGAACCATCTTTTTATATTGCAAGGTTTTTAGTCCTTTATGGCTGAGATGACCATATTTGTAATGCCATAAATGTGACACATCCTGTGCATGTGTATGGAAACAAGAAACATCTTTGACTTAAGCCTTTTGCTATTAGCACAAACATCTTATTGATTGTCATTCTAGTTTGGATGATTAGGCCTCTCACAAGATGGTAAATCTTTCATGTTCCTGATTTGATAAGAATTGCCAGACCCTTTTCTTGTAACTGGCCTATGCTTAGGTGATTATTCTTCAATTCAGGTACATAGAATACATCAATAACCATGTGCTGCATGCCATCCAAAAACAGCTTGATTTTTCCTTTTCCAAGAACTATCATTCGTGTATTATTCCCAGGCCTTACTAGTTGTCTAAATTCTTCATTCAATTCACATAACATATCTTTGTCTCCATACATATGGTTTGAGCAGGCAGAGTCCAAAAACCAAGCATCCTCTTGATTGTTGCCATACAATTCTATATGAGACATCAATAGAATTTCTTCTTCATTGTTCAGTTCTGCATAATTTTCCTCTTTGCTCACTATGGGATATTTATATTAAAAATGACCAAGTTTGTGACATCTATAACATTTCATAGTGGTTTTGTCAAAGTTATATCATCCTCTACCTTTCCCTCCTCCTCTGAAGGATCGTCTACCTTGTCCTCTGCCATATAATATTTCTTTAGCTGTCACCTTCAAAGCTTGTTCTTCCATGTAGTGTTTCTAGAATTTTTGTTCATGTACAATCAATAAGCTTTGTAGCTCATCAATTAAGAGAACACCAATTTCCTTAGATTTTTTGATTGAGCATACTATGTAATTGAATCTGTCAGTCAATGATCAAAGAATCTTCTTCATAATTGTTACATCTCGCATTTGCTCCCCGTAAATTCTCATTTTGCTTGCTACAGTCATAACCTTTACAAAATAGTCAATGATACTCTCACCTATTTTCATCTCTAGTGTTTCAAACTCCTTCCTTAGTGTTTGAAGGATTGAACGCTTCACTCTTGCATTTCCTTCATATTTCCTCTTCATTGAGTCCTAAATTTGTTTAGAGGTGTTCTTCTCTAAAATAGTTTCAAGTATGGTTATGTCAATGGCTTGAAATAGGTAGTTCTTCACTTTCAAATCTTTAAGTTTAACTCCTCTAATTTCTTTCGTTATGTTTCAGTCACACTTGCTCCTTCCTTTGGCTCTGTGTAGCCAGTTTCAACCAAGATCCAGAATTCCTTGGATCTCAAGAAATTCTCCATTAGCATGCTTCAGTGATCGAAATGACCATCAAAGCACGGTATGGATGGTTGTATAAAATTGTTGTTACTGTCATTCGCCATCTCTTAGTTTGACTCTTCTTTGTTTTGTATATTTCAGTCGTAAAACAAAAAAACCAACTGCAGCTTTCTCTTTCTCTTCTTTTGTTTTGCTCTGATACCAATTTGATAGAACTGATATGCAAGAACACTTTGATGAATACTGAATTGTATAACATATCTTGAATGAACAATCATTTAGCATTATATAGCCTTTACAATGCTGCAGGGTAACTAATAACTGCTGCCCCCGTGATTCAAGGAATCAGTTATTATTAGCTAAGGATTGAACACTAACAAACTTACCTAACTTAACTAAGTAACAACTTTAACAGACTTGCTAACAGTAATGCTGACAGTTATTGACTACTTCTCAACAGTATCAGCCCGTTCCCTTGGCTTCTTTTCATGTTCCTCCCCCTCTGTGTTCCTTTTTTTCGTCTCTGTTCGTGCTCTCCCTATTTTTCTTTTCTCTGGTTTGTGTTTCTGGCTTTCTCTCTCTCGGTCCCTCTCTCTTTTCTGGTTTTTTTATTCTTCTTTACGTTTCTCCATCCCCCCCCTTTTCCCCTTTCTCTGTTTTGTTCATTCTCCTGGCTTTTTTGTTTTTGTGTTCCTCTCCCCCCAAGCGTTTTTTCCTTAACTGGTTTTTATAAACATAAAATGTCATACGGTCGCCTCCAGATAATGAGGCAACTGTGAATGGATTTTAATGCAGGAGTAAAGGCGTTCGTTTTCTTCCTTTTTTTTCAGCTGAAGAAGATGAACAGTATTGATGTTAATGGCCATTTGCATTTTGGTCCTTGACATTTTGCATTGTTGCAGTAAAGTCCTTAAGTAAATTGTAATTGAACCCCTGCATCTCAATGTCATTAACACATTGGTCCTTGTAGTTTAAGTTCTTGCAACTTTGACTTGAATCAACTCTATACTTTGATACCTTTTCAATTAAGCCATTGATTTCATTAATTAAACCAATTTCAAGTTCAATTAAGTTTCAAAACTTATCAATTCTTCAATTAAGCTCTTGATTTGGCTATTAAAACTAACTCAAAGTTTAATTAAACCCCAAAATTCCAATCATGTTATCCTTAATCCAAATTTTAATTTATTCTTTATTTGTTTTTTTATTTTTTTTTAATCATTATTTTTTATTATTTTTCAATAAATAAAATAATAGTAGTAGTAATAATAATAAGTAAAATAAAATAGTAAAAAATTAAATTATGACAATTATTATTGAAATGCCATCAATTCCTTCTGTGATGTTCCAGTATACACTACTGAAGAGAAAAGCAATGTATTACTTTTATAATTAAATTATACGGGCATGTTTCATAGTATATAAAAATTATTTTTTAAAATATTTTTTAAATTTAAAAATATATTAAAATAATATATATTTTTAATTTTTTTAATATCAACACATTAAAATAATTTAAAAATATCCAAATCAAATTAATTTAAAACTAAAATTAAAAACGATTGTAATTAATTTTCCTCTAGCATCTTGGTTTCTACGCCTTTGCCATTCCACGTGAATGTCTACATTGATTACGTGATTTGTTTTTCGTTTTGTTTAATGTGATGATAGTACATGCACGTTGTCTTGCACGATCATATTATTTCTGTGCGATGTAGAGCTCCTCCATATAATACACTCACACCTTTTAACTCTCTCATGTGAAAAGCAGTTATCTCAGATATTGCCTCCTAAGATTAATAAATAGCATCACGTTCCTAAAACATTGATTAAAAAAAAATCAATATTCACGTGTAATTCCCTCATATGGAATGTGAATATCTTAGATCTTAAGGAATAAAATTTATAAATGGCATCATATATATTCCTGAAACATGTATCAGCTAATATTCAAAATAATTTAATATATTTTTACAGATATTAAACCAATATAAAAATCATATATATTCATATCTAGTAAAGAAAATTACCTAGAAAAAAATCTGTGTTATTAAATTATCCGGTCTATATAAATTATTGATTTTTGTTGAAATGATATAATTTTTTTATAAAAAAAATTAGAATTGATGTGGCTTAATCTAGATTGAGTTTAGTCAAATTAACCAATTCCATCAAATTAATATCCTTTTCCACTTAACTTAAAATCCTGCTTGATAAACTCTGAATCATAAATTTTACAGGTTAAGAAGCATGTTAACAACTATGGTGAGAAGGAACTCTTAAGTCTTGTGTGTAAACCGAAGCTATAATTTTTTAATGGACCCGGTACTATGGGCCTTGTTCCAAGACCATGGGCCTCTCTTTAGTCTTAAAACCGCCCAACCCTAAAGACTCGCCTACCTATAAAAACCGATGAAGCTGTCTCCACGCTAAAATTTAGGCACATTCCAGAAGCCTAGCTTTCCAATCGCCATTCTCTCGCAGGTAAAATAAATCTTTCAACTATTTTCTTTATCGCAATCAATTCCTTAATTATCTTGTTTAATAATCATTTCAATTATTATTTTTACGTGCTTAATTTTGTTTTATAGAATTTACGGATACCTGAATTTGATGAGCTTATGATTTATTCACGATTTCCTTTCTATTAATTTCAAAGGGCTCCGTTTTTTTTGTCTCTTTTGTTTTTTGATTTTGCAGTAGAAATAAAAATAAATTCTAATAAGGTTTGTTGATTAATCAATTTCATTTCTTAATATCAAACATATTCTGATTTGTGTCTTTTTGATCGTTTTTTTTTTTTTTTGCTTTTAAAAAGTTCAATAGAAGCAAACAAGCCATGGCGGGTGGAAATTTCATGCACAGAGTCTTATCCTATGTTGTGAATGAGCTTGTCGTAAATAGTCTTGCTAACAGGTATTGTTGATTCTGTTAATTTCCTATGCGCCTTCGATTTTGTTGCTCCGATGATGTGGTATTCTGTCGTTGGTTTATATTTCAATTCTTGAATAACTTTTTTCAAGATAAGCTTCTTTCTCTGACCATTGAGGCTGGATGGGTTCCTCGATGGTTCGTTCAGTTGAAGCAAAAGTGGCTCTTATCTTCGTTTATAATTTTGTTGGCAGTGCAACTTGTTGTGCGCTGTGGCCATTGAAGTTGGAGAAAATTTGATTCCTCTGCTTTTTTTGGTTTGCTCGTTGATATGAGTGCTTTGATTTCTTGCTTTGAATCATTTAGATGTCATTGTTTCCTTTATAGTGAAATATGAGGTGTTTTGGTTGGAACAACTTTGGAAGTTTGTTTCAACCAGTGCAACCTGCTAGGTTTTCCTTTAGAATTAAATTAATTTTGGAAGTAATGAAGTGATTTCATCAGTGGCTGTTAATTTATTGTGCCTGCAGTGAGTGCAGTGCAAATTTTGAGGTTTGAGAAATTTTCGCAGTTGAGTATTCATTTATTTATTTTATTCAATACTCCTTTTCCTCCAAAGAAATAAAAACTCCACTCATTTGTAAGAATGAAGCTATGGTACTATGTTGCTCTATTATTATAACTCTCTGTTTTATTATAATCTCATTGATTTGGTGGAGTTGATGGAACAAAAAATGAGTTTGCCTTGTTGATCTTTCTACAGTTTATGAACATGGCTTCGTGATGAATAACGATGATAGGATTTAGTTTGTTTGCCAAGGTGATAACTGCTCAACTACCAGTTCATATCTTTTTTGGCTCCTGTAATGCCTGCTAGCTTGAGAGAGTCAGTTATTGCTTTATGATCCCAGCCTTCTCATTGTCAACCTTTGATTTTGAACAGAGTAGAGGTTTTAACCTTCATGTTATCGACCTTTTTTAATTTTGGTTTTTCGTGCTTGCAGTCCTGCATTCCAGAGGTTTGCAGTGAGGGCATCAAGGAGGATTGATGATATTTCAAACACGGGTGTGTTTCTGTTACATTTTGTGATCTGCACCTGCAATTTCAGTCACTGCTGGCTTTTAATCTGATGATGAGTGTTGTTTTGTTATGCAGCGGCAAAGAAAAAGAAAGAACTTGCCGAGCAGGTGAAAGACCTTTCCAAGAATTTCGAGGTGAAATGATATATACTTAATTTAATATCAGAAGAGCTGTGTTATCTTCTACGGAGTGCTGCTGACCGGGCATGTTATGTTCTGTGCAGTCTTTTAAGAACCAGCAGTAGTGCGGAAGTGGGTTTTCAGCTGTATGTTGCTGTTTCAAGACACTTTCTTTCTTCATTTCATTGATGTTAGTTCCTGGCATCTATGACACTGCTGACGACATAGCATAATTAGGGTGACGGTGATACCTGGGTGATCTATGTAATTAAATTTATGGGGGTGTACCTGTTGACTATGGAATAATGCCCGGCTATATAATAACAGTGGTGAGGACTACCGGAACAGAACCGCTGCGTGCTAACCAAGTTTGCCGATACAATTAATCTTTTAATTTAAGTTATCGGGGACGTGTTATTCAAGTTTGCAGATAAACTACAGACGGCATGACATATGAAATCACATAGGAGTAGATACTTGATCCGCGTTGTGCTGTGGGCAGATTAGGTGCTGTTAGTATTTTTATAGTAGAATATTTTTTTAAACTCTGTACATATTAATTACTTGAAATGACTTGATCATGATTAAAAAAATATATAGTTTGATTTGTAAAAAAATTAAGGTTTTTTTTTTTTAATATTGAAATATCAATATATTTTATTGATTTGGGTTAGTGCGAATAAACTCATATAAATTCTATTAAATTAAAATTTTAATTTTTAATTAATTTGATGTTGATAAAAATTAATTAAAAAATAATATGAGTTAACTTATGACTTGTATTAAGAGATTAAGATAATTTTATAGCAAGTAATTTTGTGATTTGGATTTGAAACTTGGATAATTTTATAGAAAATAATCTTATAAAAAGTAAAAAGAAAAAATAATTTGAGTTAACTTGGTTAATTTTCCGGACTTGCTACTCTTGTAATAATACTAAGTTAACTTTATAGAAAATAAATTAAAATAAATTATAAAATTTAATTTCTAATAAAATTATTATTGAATGA
>JAAWWB010001502.1:0-25002 GCA_018804465.1 Populus tomentosa
TGATAATCAAAGGCTAAACCAGAAAATAGAGATAGATATAAATAAATAAATAAATAAATATGAAGTAGTGCCACACCATGGTATTTATTTATTTTTATTTAGTTATATGCCAATATCTTTTTAGAAAAAGTAAAAATTAAAATTAAATCAGCACAAAGTAATTAGATAACATATCTCCTTTTCTTTTTTATTAATTTGACTTAACCCAACCACATGATTTGGATTTTAAATTTAACCATATTCGAGTTGGCTTAATGTGACCGCGTAACCTAATAGTTCTAACCACAACTAATAATCTTAATTGAAACTCAATTTGATTATAAAAAAATTCAAGGCACCGTCATTTTTTTTTTAATTTTGAGATGATAATGTTTTGATCTACACGAGATAACTTAGGCTAATCCTCCAAATCCATCACACAAGTCATATATCCAATTGGGTTTTATAACTTTGTTTTTGGAGAACAAATCTTTTTATTTAACTATATGTAGAAAAATAGACATGAAAAGGAAAGAAATTGAAAAATTTAAGAAACAAAATAGCATGAAGGGCTGTATAAAAAAATGCTTGTCAATTTTAAAAATATATGTTATAATCTTATTAGAAACAAAGTAAAAAAAATAACAATACTTTATTAAATAATATCCCAAATGTATTTTTAAATTATTTATTTAAATGATTTTCAATTAAAAAATCTCAAGACCTGGATTGAGTTAAAAATAAAAAGAATATTAGAAAGTGCATCGTTTAACCTTTTTTTTTTTTTAATATTAAGACCTAGATAACTAATAAACTCATGATCCGAGTTATTAAATTGCTTGAGTTTGCTAAATTGTTTTTAGAATTCACCTTTCATTAAATTATATGACACAAAAATAGACATTCATAAAAAAAAAACTAAAGATAAGAAATAAAAAAATATATTTTATTTATTTTAGATTTAAATTAAAGAGTAAAAATCCATCCAATATCAAAGTCAGTTTAGAGTTTTTTTAGGTAAATATGATGTAAAAACAATAGATAGAGAGAAAATTAGATATTTTTCTTATGTATGGTCCTAGATAGTTATTATATAAAAACAATAGTTTAATTTATACATGAAAATGATGGTAGGGTACACTAGTTTGTCATCATAATTCAAACTCTTTTCCTTTGCCATGCAAATTGGGGCATTGGCACAACTAATATTGATTTTGATAGGAAAACGATAACACTAGTGGATATATATATTTTCTCCTTTGAATTTTCTTTATAGTAATACGGTCAAGCAAATTTCTCCTAAACATTGCATTAATTATTAGTTTTGGAAAGGTCATAAAAATAGTTAAAAGATTACATGACACTTTATTATAAGAATATTATGATATAAAGTATATTGTTTTAATCTCTAATTATTCGTATAATATAGTTGTGCTTATTAGAAAATTAATATAAAACTATTATTATAGCCTCATTCAATTTCTTAAATGTTTGAGATAGGATGATTATTTAATTTTAGGCTGATTATTTAATTTTACCTTCAAACCGATTATCTCTAATTAAATTAATTAAACATAAAATGGTAGTGAATTTGTTTAACTTTCATGCTTTCATTCTCTTCAATTAAATTAATTAAGTATGAGGTAATAATGGATATATACAAGTTTCAAATCTAAAATTTTTATTTATTTAAAAAGATATATTAGAAAATTAATATAAGATTATTTATTAAGATCTCTTATAATAATCTAGATTTTTGAATTAATATAGTTGTTCTACAATGCATAATTTTGAGTAGATATTGTTTTTAGAGGAGAAACAAAATGCTTTCCCGAAGTTTCTTTCTTATATTATACACAAGCTATATATCTCCTAAGAGGTATAACTGCTAATGAATAAGGATTTAAGACCAAACAGTTTTATGCCCTTAATTTTTATTATAGTGTAATGGAAACATATTTTCTATTAATAAAAATTATTAAATAGTTATAAAATATTCACATGCAAGAAAAACTAGTTTTTTTTTCCCTTAAGAAACAAGATAGACCAAACCCTATGCAAAAGGTATAAGAAATAATACAAACTAGTATATTGACTCGTACTCCGTAATATGTCAATATCAATTTTCTTTTAAAATATAAAAAAATATTAAAAATATAAAAAATATTTTAAGTATCTTGAGTCTAGCAGCCAAGTAATTTGGGTGTTGCTTGTTTGCTAGACTCAAGTAAAAATGGGTCTAGCACAATTTTTAAAATTTAAAAATAATAAAAGCAATGTCAGACCCTAGGCTCTTGGGTCTGATATGGCCGCCAAACCTAAGCACTTGAGTCATGTCAAACCTAGATATTGAGTTAATAAAAAAATAGTTAAAAAAGAGAGAGAGAGAAAATATAATTTCTATTGAAGGAATAACAAATTCATAAATATAAACATAAAAAATAAACTATTTCAATGGAAATATATGATTTGAATTTTTAAATCTAAAACATTAAATTAGATTTTTGCGATAGCTTTTTGTTTATAAATAATTTCTGAACTTGATTTTTTGTTTAGAATACTTCAAGGATATATATATATATATATATATATATATATATATATATATATATATATATATATATATATCTTAACATTTTAATTATCACCTGTTAAAACCCAAGACGTTTGGGTCTGGCATGACCGACAAACCCAAGTCGCTTGGGTCATGCCAGAGCCAAGCATTGAGTTAAAAAAAATAGTGTTAAAAAAAATAAAAGAGAAGAAAAAAAAAGAAGATAAATTTTTTATTGAAAGAATAAAAAATTCATAAATATAAAAAATAAATTATTTTAATAGAAAGATTTGATTTGAATTTTTAGATCTAAAATGTTGAATTAAATTTTTGTGATGATTTGTTGTTTATAAATAATTTATGAATTTAAATTTTTATTTAGAATACTTTAAGGATATTTAATTTTTTTTGATAAAAAATAAAAAAATAATAAGTCTTAACATTTTAATTATCATCTATTCAGAACTAAATCATTTATGTTTGGTATAGCTGCTGGATTCAAGACTCTTTAAGTATTATATATATAAAGTAAAATAGTAAATTATTAGGGATAATAATTTAATTTAAACTTGATAAATAACGACACGACGAGTGATACTTTTTTAAGGATAGTTTGTTACCTTATTTGCTATATTCAATTATTCTCCAAGAGTCGGTTTTTCATGGGTTCTGCAAGAGTCCATTATATTCCGCGGGGTTTGGAAAAAGTGGTCCTTAATTACAAATTGACTCTTTCAGAACAATTTAATATAGAGAGTCAACTAACTGACTGTTTCTCATATTTTCCACGGGGTTTTAAGTTTCTCAAAATTTAAAATGGTCTTTGAAGTTTAATAATTTTATTTTACAAAACTTTTGATTTTTTATACATAATGGCCCCTTTTGGATAAAAAAGATTTTTTTTTTTTTAAGTGAATGAGATCAAGAGTAGATCCTTATTAGTCATAAATGCAAAATTTATTAAGGGAGAAAGAAATAAATAAGTCCAGAACATCTTATGTATTTAACTGTTTGCATGCAAGCTTATATTTTAAGGGAAAAAATGGACCTATTGACCGGTGGAAAATTATCCATCTCACAACTCAAGCTCTTTTTCCTTGCAAAGCAAATTTATTCTTGATTCTGAACGCCTTTGACCTGCACAGAAACATAGATTTCATTTTTTGATAAAAAAATAAAATCTTTCTTTCTTAAAATTTCTTTATTGTTTGAGTGATTTTGAAACCGTCTCCCTTGCACGAGAATAAATTCTTGGACATATGTGGGGGTGATTTTTGTTGCACAGAGAATTGTATGCCTCAACTTTGCCGGCGGAGAATTTTCTTCGTGGATTATTCTTCGAAGTATCCTGACGACCATGCAAACTTCGTCCTTGACGTAGCTTTTATTTTAATCATAACTGGCTGTGGAAGAGCCGTCAGAATTTCCCTGCATTTAAAATGTGCCATCGACATAACGTTGATCATTCGGAGACTGATTCAAACGAAGGTTTTTAAATGAGGAGATTGATTCCATATTAGAATTACGAGGAATAGTCGTCAGTTTCATTTGAATCTGTGCTACCTTCCATGGAGTCGTTTATTTTTTTATGAAAGATGAGACACCTTGTTTAAATCCAGATTAATATTTTAGGAAGGAAATGGACTTGCACGAGCTGAACTAGCAGGAAAATTGCCAACGTTGAGTTTTGGTGGAAGAGAAGATATCGTCAAACCTTTTTTTCTTGTATTTTTTTTTTTGATTAGTGTGGATGTCTGAACCAGTTTATGTGTATCTCGACTAATCTCATAGATTTTAAATTTAATGACTATATAAGTCTCTAGTTATTATAGAATAGAAAATTAATATAGGATATTGTAATCATTATAGTTATTCGTGTATCTATTAGAATAGGAAAGTAATATAGGATGTTGTAATCATTACAGTTACTGCAGTGTTCTGCTTCCTCTATATAAATAGGAAGGTTGGCTAAGACACAACCGAACACATTCCATTATTCTCAACTTAGTATCAGAGCCACAAAACCCTAAAATAAATTAAACCTACTTTTCTCACAGCCTCTTAGCCTCCCTTCTTCAATGGAACAACCGCCACATACATCTTCAAATTCTGCAACTTATGGTTGATTTGTCTTCTTATCAGCTGTCACAGGTCTCCTTGCTACAACCGTCTTCCCCTGCATCTCCACCAGCACATAGCAGACATCCTATGACTCTTAGACCGCGACAGTCGAAGACAACTAATCTGGTTGCTTCCGCTGCCGCTACTTCTACCTCCACACGGATACTGTATTCTCCTTCTTCTGAGACTTTTGCATTTTCTGATGCTGACAAGTATGCAGTTTGGCATAATGCTATGTGTGATGAGATCACCGCTTTACGTGAAAATTGCACTTGGTCTTTGGTTCCATTTTATCCTTCGATGAACGTTGTTGGCAGTAGATGGGTATATCAGATCAAACATCGTGTTGATGGTAGTATTGAGCATTATAAAGCGTGCCTTGTTGCTAGAGGTTTTACCCAACATGAAGGTATTGATTATTCTGAAACCTTCAGTCCAGCTATTAAGCAGGCCACTGTCCGATTGGTTTTCTCTATCGCGGTTTCGTGAAATTGGAAGATTCATCAGCTTGATATTCATAATGCCTTCCTTAATGTTGCTTTTACTGAAGAGGTTTACATGAAACAGCCTTCAGGTTTTGTTGACTCTTCTCTTCCATCTCATGTGTGCAGATTGCACAAATCATTGTATGGTTGAAACAGGAACTGAGAGCATGGTACACTCGTCTAAGTGATTTTTTGCTCTCCATCGGTTTCCGAGCTTCCAAGGTTGACACCTCCCTATTTATCTTATCTGATGATACTAATATCTTTTATCTCCTGGTGTATGTTGATGATATTCTGCTCGCGGGTAGCAACTCTGCTATGCTCCATCACCTTATACAGTTACTCAGCTCTTAGTTCAAGCTTCGTGACTTAGGTGTTGTTCACTACTTTATGGTTATTGAAGTTCAGTCTACCGGTATGGGTTTAATGCTGCATCAACATAAATATATTCTTGACATCCTCACCCGAGCTGGTATGACTTCCTGTAAACCAGCTGATACTCTAGTCTCCCTTTCGAAAGTCATTTTATTACCGGATCATTCATTCTCTGATCCTACACGATTTCATAAAATCATGGGTGCTCTTCAATATCTTACCTTCACCCGTCCAGATATATGCTTTGCTGTTAATAGAGTCTGTCAGTTTATGCATGCTCCTCCAGATTCTCATTGGGCCGCTGTCAAACGTATTTTACGCTATCTTAAAGGTACAACATCTTATGGTTTCCATATCACTCGAGGCTCCTCTTTTGCTCTACATGGCTTTACAGATGCAGATTGGGCTGGTAGTATTAATGATCGCAAGTCTACGGGCGGCTATCTTGTCTTTTTTGGTCAGACACTGATTTCTTGGAAATCCGGCAAGCAACGCACTGTTGCTCGCTCCTCTATTAAGGCTGAGTATAAAGCCCTTGCTGATGGTACTGCTGAAGTCATTTGGCTTCAATACTTGTTAACAGATTTACAGGTTCCCTCAGTCTCTGCTTCTACCATTTGGTGTGATAATCTTGGTGCTACATATCTCTTAGCAAATCCTATCTTCTATGCTCGTACTAAGCATGTTGAAGTGGATTATCACTTTGTCCGTGACCATGTTGCCAAGAAAGAAATTCAGATTCATTTTATTCCCTCTCGGGATCAACTTGCTGATGTCTTCACTAAACCGCTTCCTGTTGCATCCTTTACTGTTTTTCGGTTCAAGCTTCGGGTTGATCCTTCACCCTCAGTTTGAAGGGGCATATTATAAAATAGAAAATTAATATAGGATGTTGTAATCATTACAGTTACTCATGTATCTATCAGAATATGAAAGTAATATAGGATGTTGTGATCATTACAGTTACTGCAGTGTTCTGCTGCCTCTATATAAATAGGAAGGTTGGCTAAGGCACAACCCAACACATTCCATTATTCTCAACTCTAGTGGATTTGTGATTTGTGGGGCTTGAACAACTAATTTTTAAAAAACAAATCTAAAATTGAACTAATTTAGCTACCATCTTCAAGATTACTTTTAATTTCATAGATGAAGGATGAGAGAGCAATGCAGATTATTCCTCCTCTTTTCTTCCCCATGCAAATTTGACACTGCGACTCTATAAGTACTGATTTTGATAGAGAAACGACATCCATCTTACCTGTTATTTTTTACTCAAAATCTTCTTATGGAAATGAATGACTATATATCTTTCCACTAGTTCCAAACCCCACCTAATTAAGGTGTGAGAAAATGGTGAATTAGTAATTAAGTTGCTATATTCAATTGTTCTGCAAGTGTCTAGTAAAAAAGCCGTCAAATTTCCCTGGTGGATACCCTTGATTAATTAGAAGATATTAGTTTATTGGCTTGCCTTATGGTGGAATAAAAAATTTGAATGTGAAAAAAGTATTTATGCTATAAAAAACTATTTGGTATTATTATTAAACTCGATCTAGAAGATTAACAACTAGGTTTAACAACTTGTTTATATATATATATATATATATATATATATATATATATATATATATAACTTTGTTTTACTTAATGATATGATAAAAAAAAATCATAAAATTGAGCATCAATCAAATTCAAGGATATTTACTTGAAATTATGATAACCTCATAAAAAGTAAATAAAATAATAATAATGAAAACCAACTCAAAATCAACTAAATATTGAAAGAGAAATTAAAATAAATACAAAAAAGATTCAATCGTTAAAAAAAGAAGAGAGAAAAGAAAGGCTCTACCCAAAGTGCCAACTTTGAAACCGCTCGATACATCTTCTTGTCTAGCATGGATTTAGAATTAACTTGAATAGAAGTTGCCTCGATATGACTTGGTTAACCTGACGGGTTCAAATACAATTCAGACAACCAATAAAAATGTGATTTGACTTTTTTAAAAAATCCAAAGATGATAACTTTTTTAATATTAAGACAGTGACTTATTAGATTAACCTGAGCTATACCGCTTCACCCACAAAATGATGCATTTTCTTTTGCTTGACTACATGGCCATTAAAATAATCAGTTTAAAATATTTGCGTTCGTTTTGTTATTTCCTTTAATTGTCAATAACTGCCCACTACCCTTATTAATTATCATTTGTGACTGTTTTGCTATTTTTTTTATTATTATGTCCATTAAAGATGGTGGAACATGGGTACTGTTTTATGTAACGGATAATTAATTGCTTAATTATCAATTTCAGTGGTTTGTAATTTTCAGTTTTTGTAATTTGGCTATTTAAAGCCTCGTTCTAATTAGTAAAGGGAAGATTAAGTTTTATGAAATTCTTGTTCATTATTTGGAGAGATTCCAAATGAGTTTTTTAGATATTGGTGAGATTCCAATTTTTGAGAGCTAATTTGTTTGTAATTTTATTATGTCACCAAATTGGTATCAGAGCCGATTTTGATTTTCAAAACTTCCTTATGCCAAAAACCAGAAGTAGTCATTCATATAACATCATGGATCAAAGTCCCAACTTTCCTAGCTCTTCAAATCCAAACCCAAACACCGATACTTTCCAAGCCTCATCAAGTTTTCAACAACAACTTGATCAATTTTCTTAAACTTTGAACGTGATGATACATCGTCTAGATGTAATTGATGAACGCAACAATAGAGAAGTGGGACGACCACCTAGGAAAACCATATGTGTACCAAGAAGACGAGAAGGAGTTGGGGATAGCGAAGATGAAATTGAGGAAGTGTAACTGGGCGGGGTCAGACACAGGGCTGTACATGGATAACCACATGATACAAATGTTCAAAGGAACGTCTGGGATGAATTAACTAGATGCATGAAGGTGGAAGTAGCAAATTTTTATGGCAAACTCAATCTGGAGGCATTTTTTTTATTAGATTACTTCACTTAAAGATTATTTCGACTGGTTCTCATACCTGAAGAACGCAAGGTTCAGTTTGTCAAATTAAAGCTTAAAGGATCAGCCCATGCTTGGTGGAGCAATGTGGAAGAGAGACTTAGGCGAACTCGTTAAGCCCCTATGACAGAGTGGGAAGATATGAAGGCACGGTTAGAAGCAAAATACTTACCCATAAACTATGAACAACTCATCTATGAAGACATTCTCCAGTGGAACCAAAATCACAGAACTACGGTGGACCAATATATAGAGCGATTTCACAAACTAACAGTGAGGAGCAAGACCAACGAAATCGAGTCTCAAGTATTAGCTCGGTATTTGAAGGGATTGAAACCTGATATTCGCAAAGACATGCTGACAACTTGATTGTATAATGTTGAGGAAGTTTACCAGCTGGCTTTACAATTTGAGAGACAGACCTCAAGTAACATCGTTTTTATTCTACTGACTCTGGTAATTTTCATTTCCCAGTCTCTACCAGTGCAAAGCCAATAGTCGAATCAACAAGAGAAAATGTGAATGGTGATGTTAAAGGAAAAGAAAAAGCTTTCGGAGAGGGACCCCAATGTTACAAATGCAAAGGGCATGGAAACTTTGCGGTGGTATGTCCCACTCGAGATCAAAGAGTGGCTTATATATATGAGAAGGACCTGGTGTTTGATGATGATGAAATATACCATGAAGGAGACCATATCCAAGAAGAAACTGATTCCAAGGAAGAACGATTACAAGCCACTGATCTACCTATTTGTGTGATTCAACATGTTTTGACAGGGCATCAAACTAAAAAGGATGTGGACCATGACTGAAGGAGAACCAATATCTTCTACACAAGGGTTGCATACGGAGACAAAGCTTTGAATGTTATCATCGACAATGGTATTAGCATGAATGTTGTGGCCAAAGAAATAGTTGAGCGTCTTGGTCTTTCCCAAGAGACACATCCCACACCATATCGGGTGTGTTGGATTAATGATAATAATTCAATTTTGGTTCAAAGGCGTTGTCTTGTGAAATTTTCATTTGGCAAGAAGTACGAAGACCAAGTTTGATGTGATGTATTGCCAATGATCGTATGTCATCTATTATTGGGGAAGCCATGGATGTATGATAGGTGTGTCAATTATGATGGTCTGGAACCACTCCACATCTCTGCGTTTGAAGGTCCTAAGAACTCTAACCCGATGCTGACTAGGCGACAAGTCAAAGAAGCCACGCAGGATGGGAACATTCTCCTTTTGTTAGGAGGACGCGAATCCAAACAACTATGTGGTAAAGTCCCTGAAAGTTTTAAATCCCTTCTCCAAGAATTTAAAGACTTAATGCCAAAAAACCTTCCTCAACAATTACCACCATTACGAGACATTCAACATGCCATCGATTTTGTTCCAGGTTCGTCTCTTCCTAATTCACCTCATTATAGAATGAGCCTAACTAAGCATGTTGAACTCCAAAGGCAGGTACATGAATTATTTACTAAAGGATTCATCCGTGAAAGCTCAAGCCCCTGTGCTGTACTTGCATTACTCACCCTAAAAAAAAATGGTAGTTGGCGGATGTGTATCGACAGCTGAGCGGTGAACAAAATCACAATGAAATACCGATTTCCAATTCCACGCTTGGATGACATGTTGGAATAACTGGGTGGTGCCATGATCTTCAGTAAGATTGATTTGTGGAGTGGTTACCACCAAATTCGAGTAAGGCTTGGGGATGAATGGAAAACTGCTTTTAAGACAAAAGAAGGGCTATATGAATGGTTAGTTATGCCATTTGGCCTCACTAATGCTCTAAGCACGTTTATGCTTGTCATGACACAAGAACTTCGACCTTTCCTTGGAAAGTTTGTTGTAGTATATTTCGACGATATACTCATTTTTAGCAAATCTGTTACAGTACATATAGAAAACCTACGCCAGGTTTTGGAGACACTAATAACAGAACATCTTTACATCAATAAGGGTAAATGCTCCTTCCTTGAACAAAAGACTAATTTTTTAGGGTTCATTGTATCACACAAAGGCGTAGAAGCTGACTCCTCAAAGGTCCAAGCAATTCGTGAATGGCCTGAACCTCAATCCTTTTTTGATATAAGCAGCTTCTTGGGTTTGGCAACATTTTATCACAGGTTTGTCCAAGGGTTTAGCACCATTACAGCCCCAATTACTGAATGCCTAAAGTCCAAGATCTTCAAGTGGACGCCTGCAGCTGCCAAGGCATTTGAAGAAATAAAACAAAAGATGTCTTCTACCCCAGTTTTGAAGCTTCCTGACTTTTCAAAGGTATTTGAAATTGCTTGTGATGCCTCTAATGTTGGTATTGGTGGAGTATTGAGCCAAGAAGGACATCCTATTACT
Organism: Populus tomentosa; assembly: GCA_018804465.1. Classification (NCBI taxonomy): domain Eukaryota; kingdom Viridiplantae; phylum Streptophyta; class Magnoliopsida; order Malpighiales; family Salicaceae; genus Populus; species Populus tomentosa. Next base: position 10,869 of record JAAWWB010001502.1, read on the forward strand.
TTTTTTAGCGAAAAAACTCAACGAGTCCCGACGCAAATACTCAGCCTACGAAGTGGAGTTTTATGCTTTGGTTCAGACTTTGAAACATTGGCGCCCTTACCTGGTACATCGTGAATTCATTTTATTTACTGACCATGACTCCTTGAGACACCTCAACTCTCAAAACAGGTTAAATGCCAAGCATGCAATATGGTTCGACTACCTGTAACAATTTAACTTCACTATTTGACACACTGCTGGTCGTAAGAATAAGGGGGCAGACACCCTTAGTCGACAGCCACATATCCTAACCACATTCATTGTTAATGCTGCCAGTTTCAAAGCCATGAAGGATGACTATGCATCAGACAAGCATTTCAAGGATATCTGGGCAGCACTGCAGTCCAACACATCTACCAACATTGACTTTTCCGTAGCAGGTGGATACCTCACAAAAAAATGGTTGAATTTGTGTTCCAGGAGGTTCAATACGTGATTTCATCATTATGGAATTACATAGAGGGGGATTAGCTGGCCATTTTAGGATTGATAAAACATATCTGTTGGTGGCTAACTGTTTCTTTTGGCCACATATGCGATGTGATGTGCACACGATAATCTCTAAGTGTCGAATTTGCCAAGTTAACAAAGGTACAAAACAAAACACTAGTCTCTACACTCCTTTGCCAATTCCTCATCACCCTTAGGTTGATATCAGCATGGATTTTGTTCTTGGCCTACCCCGTACTCAACATCACAACAACTCTGTAATGGTGATGGTAGATCGTTTCTCTAAAATGGCCCATTTTGTTCCATGTCGTAAAACATATGATGCCTCTAATGTTGCTTCTCTGTTTTTAAAAGAAATTGTGAGGTTGCACGGCCTCCCTACTACTATTGTCTCCGATCGCGACGTGAAGTTCATTAGTTATTTCTAGAAAACATTGTGGGTGAAATTAGGCACTAAATTGGCTTTCTCTAGCGCATTCCACCCACAAACTGATGGGCAGACTAAGGTTGTCAACCGAAGCTTAGGAAATTTGTTGCGCTATCTAATTGATGATTATGCAACCAGTTGGGATATGATTCTCCTGTAAGCTGAATTTGCCTACAATAATTCAGTAAATCGCACCACAAGTAGCTCTCCATTTCAGCTTGTTTATGGTATGACTTCGCGTACACCTTTGGATATTATCTCGTTACCCTTACTGCAAAGGACGAGTAAAGCAGGGTTAGATTTTGCTGCTTATATGATGTCTATCCATGAGGAAGTTCGAAAAAAAATTACCCTACAGACAGAAGTTTACGCTTAACATGCCAATTTAAGGAAACGAGATAAACAATTCGAGGTTGGTGATCAAGTGCTGATTCGATTACGTTCAGAACGTTTTCCTCCTGGCAGCTACAACAAACTCCATGCTCGTCGTGCAGGACCTTTCACAGTTTTGAAAAAGCTGGGACCTAATGCCTATGTTATTGACTTACCTCCTTCTTATGCTATTAGTCTGGTTTTTAGTATTGAAGATTTGACTGCATTCACCGGTCAAAATGACTTTACATCCCCTTCGGACGACACCCCAATCCGGGTTCCATCGACTCCTTGTCCATACGATGTTATCCTTGTTGTGATAGACCATCAGTTTGTCTCTACTCGTAGGGGTGGTTATTATAAATTTTTGGTTCAGTGGGCACACAAGCCTCTTTCGGATTCTATTTGGCTCCAAGGAGATGAGGTACACCGTCTCGCTCCTGACGTGTATCGCGACTATATCTAGCAATACTTGTCGGAGGCAAGTTCTTTGGGAGGGTGGCAATGATGCATTTGCTTTTGCTTGACTACGTGGCCATTAAAATAATCAATTTAAAATATTTGCGTCCGTTTTGTTATTTTCTTTAATTGTCAATAACTGTCCACTACCCTTATTAATTATCATTTGCGACTGTTTTGCTATTTTTTTATTATGTCTATTAAAGATGGTGGAACATGGGCACTGCTTTATGTAACGGATAATTAATTGCTTAATTATCAATTTTAGTTGTTTGTAATTTTCAGTTTTTGTAATTTGGCTATTTAAAGCCTCGTTCTAATTAGTAAAGGGCAGATTAAGTTTTATGAAATTCTTGTTTATTATTTGGAGAGATTCCAAATGAGTTTTTCAGATATTGGTGAGATTCTAATTTTTGAGAGCTAATTTGTTTGTAATTTTATTGTGTCACCACAAAACCTATTGTCTAGATCATAGACTTTACTGAGTTTAACAACTTTATTTTTTTAATTATTTTTTATTTGATGATATAATAATAAAAATAAATATTTATAAAATTAAGAATCAATCAAATATCAGAATATTTGTTTGAAATTATGATGAATTAAAATAAATTGTTACAACCAATTTAAAGTTAATTAATGACCAATTACACTCATTGTAATGTTATATAACGTTAATAGTTAACAAGGTAGAATATGTTTACCAGCACTTATGCTGATTATATATATATATATATATATATATATATATATATATATATATATATATATGATTTCCTCAGACGGGGCATCATTTAGGCCCACTCTCGCTAAAGAAGCCAATGATAATCTTAGTAGTAGCTAATACTTATCAAAAGAAAACAAATATTCTTCCATCTTACACACACTAACTTACACGAACTTGGCCGCCAACCTTGTTTTTATAAAAGAAAAGAAAAGGAATAATATTTGTTTTTATATAAAAACAAATAATAATAAAAATAGTGAAGGAACTTTCCAACCTTGTTTTTATATAAAAACAAATAATAATAAAATAAAATTGGGGTAGCTCCTTCACAGTGCATAAAAATAGTGAAGGAGCTGGGTTTACCATATTTTTTTTTATTAACATGGGTATTTAGATCAATTTATGTACAACTTAACTAATTTCACGGACCCTAAAATTAACGACCATGTAAATCTTCAGTAACTCTGACGTTCGTGGGACTTGAACTGGTAATCTATAGAAAACAAACTTAAATATTGATCAATTAAATTACACCCCTTAAAATTTTCCATTTATTTTATTAGAGTAGATAATAGTTAAGAAATAACTTGTTCATAAATGTACCTCTACTTTATGTCGCTATGAAAATAATGTTGTTATTATAAGGTCTTCGGTCAAATTTCCCTTAAATCGATCATATTATTTTATAATAAAGTCGTACTACTAATCACTTTTATTTTCCGACTTGTTCCCTTAATTTTTCACTATAAATACCTCGCTTCAAACCATATTCATCACCATCGATTTGCCTCCCTTTCTTGATTACCTCAACCTCCTGACATAGCTAGGATACCATGGCTCGCTTCCAAGTGATCGCCGTGGCAATTTTTATAACAATCATGCTCCTCCTGTCCATTGGGATGTCCACCGCAATACCGAAACCTATACAAGGTTTGTGACTGCGATGCACTGACTCGGGCACGGTTGTTTTTCTGCCAATAAAATTACTGAACAAGTTTTCTATTCTTATTTACATTTCAACAGAGATTCTTCTTTCTCCAGCATTTTATGTTGTTTTGATCAATATTATGGCATTTTGGTGCAGGAAGGAAGCTTTTCCAGACTCCGTATAATTTTAACGATGGTACGTATGCGCCGATGACGAACATGCCCGGTACAACCGGTACACCAAGTGGACATCCTTAGTTAATTAGCAGATATATATAGCAGGTTAAGAAATAAGGTCTTCATCAATGGAGCTCTACTTTATGCTTTTATATTACTATGGAAATATTGTTCTTATCACAAGGAGAAAAACGAATGCAGTAGCAGACAGTTTAGCAAGGCAGGCTGTTCATGAAAACAAGGACTGCGTCGCTTGTCTTGGATAGCTTTTTATTTTAGGAAAGCTCTGTTTTTGGATCTTTTCTCCTTTATAGTCTTCTGTAACCATCACCTTGTTGGTCTTGCTATAAATTTCAATCTTTAGTAAATTTGATGGATGATGATTCCCTTTTCTGCCCAAAGAAACTTTGAAATAAAGCACTCACATATACACATGGCCAGAGCCAGATTTTTTTTTTTTCGCCGTGTGCTACTAAGCAAATACACATAATTTTCTTTTAAAGATCACACACACACATATAAACTATACTATTAAAGTTGCACCCTTCAATGTTTCGTGGAATAAAATTCTTAATCAAATACAAATCGATATTTTTACCAAGCTCTTGTTCAATGTAAATCATTATATAATCTGCTAAGTATTTTTTTTCTATTTTATTACGAAACACATTTATAACATGTTTCATAGCTGAAAATACTAGCTCTATAGTGATAGTACAAACATGCAAAGTAAAAACAAGATGAATCAACCTGTCAATCAAATGATGGTACTGTGACTTATTTGTTTCTACTAATCCTCAACATAATTAAAAAATGATAGACATGTTTTGAAAGTTTTTATGAAGAATCACATCAATATGATAATGTTGTTGCTGAGTTTTCAAACAATACATCTCTTGTTTATTGAAATTTTCAGGATATAATTTCTTAAACTTATAAATAACATGAACTTTAAATGACTTAAAGTTGTCATTAGGTTCTAAAATAGAGCTAAATACAAGGAGTTCCACTATCCCATCAATGAATCTATAATTTAACTTTTCAAACTAAAAATCTATTACCGAGTTAAATATATCATAATAATAGTGTTGATAAATTGTCATCGTTTCATGTTGTTGACATGAACAACATGTATGATTTTTATACGAAGCATTCATATATGATATGTTAAATCTTATATTATTTGCAAACATATTACACATGTGCAAGGAGAAGATCAAATATGGCATCTCTTAAAGTTCGAGTCATGTTTTAGTAGTTGACAATTGTATTTAAGATGTTAAGAGATTTTTTATGCAAAACTCAACAAAATAAATCAGTAATTCCTATTATTTTATGCATTAAATGTAAGATGAATGTAAATTTAAAATATCTTATCACATTTAAACAAACCACTAGATTTTCCACTTAGAGTTATAAAATCCTTTTTGAGCTATACTTTCAAGCACGATAATAATTGCATCATACATTTTTATTAAGCTATAAGTAGAATTAAAATGACAGCTCCAACGAGTAGTTTCACTTTTATATAAATTACCAATTTGATTAGCTCTTTTTTTAATCTTGCATTGTCCATTAGCTACCATATATGCAATTTCTATAGCTTAAGCAAAATGTAATTCGGTATGACATTTAAAAGAAGTGCTAATAAGATTAATAATGGTTGTTATTTTTTTAAAAAAATAACCAAATAAAAATCTCATTTCCAGTCGGTGCCAGGTTATAGTCAGTGGGCAAAGCAATGTACATAATATATATATAAGGGCAATATCTAAGAAATAGAACTTGTATTCTATTTCATGCACCACACATATTGCTAGCACCATCATACCCTTGATCTCACATAATGAGGATATGCAAGTTATATTAAACGAGTATATCATAAAAAAAAAAAAATTAGTGTTGAAAAAGTAGTATTTGAAACATGTATAATCTTAAAAAAATGCTTTTGCAAGAAACCTGAATTATTGCTTCCATGTTTAGTCTTTTGTTTAAAAACCCTTTTTATTTTTTTATTTTTTTGGAAGGGGTGTTTTTTATAACCAATTAATCCTCGTTAATTCCCTTATGAATCATCATTAGACAAAGTAGCAAATTAACCTTTTGCTTTCACTTCACTATTTCATTGCATGCTTTTATGACCATGTTTTCAATGGTTAAATTACATGACCATGGAATATAATTATAATAGAAGCATTCCTTTGCAAACCTGTCTCTCTCTTTTATGCTAACATTATAAATTATAAAGTATTAGCACTGTAATTTACTATTTTTATGTCATTTTCACTTTAAATTAACATTTATAGCGCTTCAAAAACATGCTCATTTAAAACCATATTCATATCAGCAGACCAAATTAATTTTTATTAAATCCAAGAAATTCTTTTCTTATGGGTTTTTGTAAGTATCCATGGAGAATAGAGAGCAAAAGACTGATACAGACAGGCTAATCTTAAACAACACAAAATACTTATTGTGCTACATGCCCAAGGTCGACAGGCACTTTTGGAGGAGCCAAGGCTGAAGTCTCAACAAAATGCAAGTTAGGATCCCTACAGTCACAAAACAATCTCAAATATTATCACTTAGGCTAGGCCTTAGCGTAAACAGAATTACAAAAGGGGGAAAGCATTCAGATTGAAATGATGATACTTTTTTACCTGGCAAGGTGCAAGAATGGCTTCTCAAAATTATAATTGCTCTTAGCTGAAGTCTCTTGCAGTTGCAGGGCTACAGGTTCTTCTTCCCGTGAAAGGTAACCTGTTTTTTCTTTTACTTTAAACAAGTTTTTTTTTTTTCTTTTTTTTGGGTGAAGGGCAGAAGGTAAAGTTTTTATATGGTGGGTCATTGGACTTGTTTAGGGCTAAAGCACACCTTAGCCTTCTATTTCCCTTCGCCCCTGCGTATTTGGTTGCCTGTGTAATTAAATGAAGCTGAACAATTTGATCTTCTCAATTATGAGTTCAGGCTGCTCCCTGTGCCTAATAAGGATGCTTCCAGGCTCTTGTCTGGAACCAATAAAGATCGGCTCAGCCAACCTGCGCCTAAAATGATGCTGGGCATGTTGCCTAGCGCCCACACGAGGGGGTGCTAAAGTTCTAGGCTTGCACCCTTTATAGGCTTAAGTACACACCCAAGCTCAATATTTATGGGCCTTAATATTTTACACTAATCTAATAAGAATTATTTTGAATGGAATACAATTCAAAATATTATATTAATTTATACGAGTGAAATGACTTTTTAGCCTCTCCTCTCCATAAAAAAAAAGAAGATTCATGGGCTATAAATACCCGATAAATTCTCCAAGCTCTAAGTTCATATTCTTCTCTATTCTCTTTTGCATACATATTTCTAAGGTCCATCTTTCTAAAATATCATTACATATTCTCTCTCTCACTTACTACAAAGATATTTAAGCTTCTAAGAGTCCTCTATTAACGGAAAGGAACTTTTTATAAGTATCAGCCATATTGGCTTACTAGTCACCAACTACCTACTATCAGTCACTTTAGTTTATTAGGCACCACCTACTTGCTACCATTAATCTTTGCTTACTAGGCACTAGCTACATGTTACCACCCACCTCGGCTTACCAGACACTAGCTACAAATCATCTTGGCTTATCAGTTAAGAGTCACTTGGACTTCCCACATCAAGCTATCAAACATCTCATTTAGAGAGAATGTTTCAAATTGTTAGAACTAAGTGATTCATTGGTTATTCAACACATAAGCCTGATTTCTAAGCTACTTGAACTTTTTTAAAACATAATGATTAGTACTGTTTGTGGAAAACATATTAAAAAGTCATAAGTTTCTTTCTAAACTTTGTTTTTGACATCTCAAAGTTATTATGTGGCGCATAACCGTAATGCACTTGGGCTAGAGCGCATGATGGATTTACCCATTACCGTCATCGCGAGCATTTCTACCTAATTAGAATTTTAACAACTCATCAACCAAGTGCAAGTCTTTACTTAAGCCGTGTTGGCAACCCAAAGGCAAAATTAGACCTTGCCACCCCAATAAGTCTTAGCACTTATAGTGACACACTTGACCCTAACATCATCGCTCTTAACCGCTCCTGGCACTTGTAGGCAATTACACTACCCAAAGAAGCCTGAACAGAATGATCTTTAGGAGAGTATTTGGCCTCTACACTCGCCAAATCCCTCCAGGGGTCGCTCGCACCATTGCAATACTCATGTACATAGTCGGTACTCTAAACACGCTTCCTCTAACTACTATGGGATGGAATTTAGTGACCGATCTTGTTGTTCTATGTGAAACTCCCCAAGCTCCTTAAGGCCTAACATATCATCTTAGGATACATTATCATTGATAGAAAGTAAGTTTAATTTTAAAATAAAATAATTTTATCGTTAACATACATTTTCTATCTACATATCTCTAGTGGGGCTTTTAAAATCTCCAGGATTGATCTTGGATCTCCCGCTTCTCCAGTGCAATCTCAAATTGGCTCAACTCTCTAGTGAGGCTCTTAAGCCTTATGAAATCTATAGGGATTGATCTTGGATCTCCTACTCTTCATATATGATCCTAGATCTCTCTCTTTCCATTATAGTTTTGAACTAACATAACCCTTCATACGGGCTCCTAGGTCTTGTATTATCTCCAATTATGATCTAGTATCTCTCACTCTCTAGTGTAGTCTCAGACTAACACGACTCGTCAATAGAGCTCCTAGGCCTTATGCTATCTCCAATAATGATATTAAATCTTCTACTCTCATGTACAATCTCTCTTTAATAAGGGTCTTTCATGTCCCCATGTCATCATCAAGGAGGCTGCAAGCCTTCCATTCTAAAAAAATAACCATTATTTAGGAGAGGGCTTATTTTTTTTATTGATTCGATCAAAGATTGATCAATACTTGATCCTTTAATCAAAATAAGATGTTTTTTTAACAAGTGTTAACAGCTGAAAGCTCTACACTTTGCTGGTTTTGTAATGGTGGCTTTGTAACAAACTTGGTTTTGGAGATTTTGGTGATTTTGCTAAACTTGGAGGCTAAAGAGTTGTTTTTTGGCCTTTTGATCTTGAGAGAAAGGTGTTCAGCCTTTAATAAGAACTCAATGAGAAGGTTTGAGGTGTGAATATAAGAAAAATCTAGTGGTTTTGCAAAATAGGTGTCGTAGTCATGGATGACCAAGTTGACCACTTTCAAGGCCTCATCATAGCAACTTTGATATCAACATCATTGGAGACCACTTCAACTTGGTAGAGGGGAAGCATACATTTCATTTTGATCTAACCTTGTTCAATTTGAAGGTCTGTAGCTTCACATTTATTAATTTAAAAATATTTACTGGATCAACCAAAACTGTTAAAAGAAGAAGATAAATAATGAGTAAACGACAAGTCATTTTCCCACTTGTTGAGACGGTGCATTTTGATTTTACCCTAAATGACACGTCGTCTAGGTTAAATTCTGAGGGATTAAGAAATTAATTTAGGATTTGATCAAAGTTCATTTCTGTCTCTAAACTCTTAAATCTTCTTGATTATATCCTTAATTACCCTCCAACTTCCAATCTTGTGCAATTTTGTCCTTTCCAAATTCAATTACCAACCCCAAAGTTTAGTGTATTTTTTCATTTTAGTCATTGGTTTCTGATTTATGCAAATTGACCATTTATCTTTCGATTTTCTTCAATTTATCCCTTGAATTTTTTTATTTCAGTCCTTGAAGTTGCGGTGTGGGCCTTTTACAAATCAGTTCTTAGTTTTGAATTTCTTCAATCAAGCCCTTAATTGACTATCAAATCTTAATATTCATGCAATTAAGCCCTAAACTTTAATTTCTTCAAATTTCAATCTAAAACGAACTCAAAAATTATTATTTTTGTGCAATTAAACCCTTAATAAATTTAATTAAACTTTTAAAAAATATTCTTTTGAGTCTTTAATCATTCAATTTTGAATTTTGTTTACTAAATTAATTTTTTTATTATCAATAGGAGCCTCATCAATTAAAATTGAATTGTTAATTTGCCAAATTTGCCCAAACTAGTCCTCAAGCTTCCTCATTATGCAACTTGGTCCAAAACTAATCTCATTGAGATGCTTTTTTTTTTTAAAAAAAAAAACTTTGAGATGTTAATCCAAATTCTTCTATATATGTTTATTTATTTATTCTGTGTGGGCCCTGAAATAGATAACAACACGCATCATGGTGAATCTTCTCAAAGCTCTCAATAATTACAAAGGCTAGCAAACACACAAATAATTATGATATGTAAAGAACACAAAAAACCACCTCTCTTATTTTTCATGTTTGAACTTGCATATTAAATTTAGTGTCTGTTTACTGAAAAGGGAGGGGATAGAAGATGATAGATGAATAGTATCTTAATTTGATAGATGAATGGAGATCCAAAAGAGAAAACAAACCACCATCGGTAACCATTGTTAGATCTATCATTCTTCTTTTTATCCTATTTGTAACTTGATCCTTTTTACCCATTCCATGTTCTTTTTCAATTTATTTTGCTTTTATTTTTTTAAGAAATATAAAAAATAGATAATATGGAAAGATTGATGAGAAAAAAAGATATTTAGAGGGACAATTTAATTCATTTTGAACAACTAAAGGGACTAATTTATAATAAACAAAAAAACTAATCCTCAATGTCTTACACTATATTTACTGAAGTATCTTACACTACATTTACATAAGTATATTTTAATTAAGAAATTCATGATCTTACTATCCTTTTTTAAAAATATTCTCATCATCTCATGCTTTAACCATAAAAAAAAAAAACCTAAACTTCTCTACATTCTTATACTCTTAATTTTGTAATAGTTCACCCTCTCTATTTTCATATATACTGTCAATGATAGTTTTGAAACCGGCCTGGTGGGTTAACTCGGGGCTGGAACCGGGTCAGGTTGAAGAAAAAACAGGAAAGGAAAAAACCCGGTGTGACCCGGTAAGACTCGGTTAAAAACCTGGTTGCAACCCATTGATTTTTTTTTTACTAAAATGATGTCGTTTTGATTTTTAAAAAAATAAAAATTGACCCGGGCGACTCGGTGACCCGGTCAAAACCCGAAACCTGGGCCTTGAACCGGCCAGGTTTAAAAACTATATTATCAATCCTCTATTTTAAAATCATCTTCATTTTATCTTTATCTTATTATAAATTCATATTACTCTTAAATCATCATATTATATCCCAATATATCATGGATTTGAAAACACATATCAAGATATGCTTTTAAAAAAAAATAGAAAACTTTCTGCCATGACAAGGAGGGTTTATTCATATAACAAATGATCTATGATTACATCACCATTAAAAAGTCAATGGCCAATAGCAAATGATATCTAATTTGGTTAATGTAATTTAATCATGTAATAATAATAATTAAAAAAAAAAACTAAACTAAACATGAAAACCATTTGTCCACTCCACTCACCATGTACACTCCACAAGCCATTCACAAATTTCCACCCATTAACCGTTTGGACCAAACGCCGCACGTGGGAAACCATAAAAGTAAAACCGTGCCTGCCAATAGCAAAATAACCTTAATAGCGTCACACTAACACATGCTCTGGTTTTTTTTTTTTTTTGGGTGGGGGGGGAATCTCGCTACATGTGTTGTCTTTGAGTCGTCCTTCCTTCCTCCCGTCCCACGTCCCTCTTTCATGATCTCACTGGACAGCAACCTCTACAATTCTTAAAAAGTTTAATAAATAAATAAAATTTCCGTTATTTTAGATCTTTGTAATTAACTGTCTATGGAAATGGCTTCAAGCGCACGAACTGTAGAGGAGATCTTCAAAGATTTCAGTGCTAGAAGAGCTGCTGTTGTGCGTGCTTTAACTTGTGGTAATTAAAATTTAATTTAATTCTTAGTTCTTTCTCTCTTTTTTCGTTAAAAATTTTGAATCTTTTATGCAAATATGATCATGGGTTTCTTTGTGTTTTCTTTTGTTGTTTTCAGATGTGGATGCTTTTTATGGACTCTGTGATCCAGGTAACGTGTAATGGAGGAGCTGTTTATTTGAATTATTGTGGATTTTTTTTCTTTTTTCTGGGTTCTATTTTAGGTTGAAATTGAGAGAATTTGTTTGTTTCTTGAGAAACCATGAGGGGAAACAAAGGAAAGTGGAGTGATTTGAAGTTATGCATGTGATCTCTGCTGTTGTATCTTTTAGGATAAGTGGTGATTTTTTTAAAAAAATTGTAGTAGTATATCAAAGTTTAGATCTTTCACAGTGGAAATTGAGTGCGTCGCTTTTTTGATTTCAATGTTCTGTTCACTCCGTAAGCAGAACATTGAAATTAAATACAGGAAGAAGAGAATTTGAAATGGCTAGAACTTGTAAATCGATCAGCTAATGTTTTTATTAATGAAGAAACAAGCAATGTAAGATCTGCATTGCAGTTACTCTGGTTTTCCTCTGGTTTCTCAAGGCATCTGCGTTATGTTTTTGCTTTGTTTGCGCTTATTGATATAACTTTACTCTTTATGTTTTTGGGTTAGACAAGGAGAATTTGTGTCTGTACGGACATCCAAGTGAGACATGGGAAGTAGCCCTGCCAGCAGAAGAAGTTCCACCAGAGCTCCCTGAACCTGCCCTTGGAATTAATTTTGCTAGAGATGGGATGAACAGAAAAGACTGGCTTTCTCTTGTTGCTGTGCACAGTGATTCATGGTTGCTTTCAGTGGCTTTCTATCTCGGTGCTCGTCTTAATCGGAATGAGAGGTAATTTACTGCACAATTGTGAGGACCATTCGGTATTCTTATTACATCATAATGTTCTTTTGTTAATCATTTCTCCAATTCTGATGGGATTAAAATGTTGATGAAGTTTGGAAAGTTAACGTTGAGAAAAGGTCCATCAGATTTGTTGGATTTCCAAAGTCATGGTACCACCATGTGCCACCAATCAATGTCCTAATCATCTTTGTAATTGCCTTCCAGTTGGTCAATTTAGAATCATGGTAGCATGATTGAAAAAATATATTAGATATATTGCATCTGCTTGATGATATCCTTCCTTCTTTCTTAGCAGTTATTCGCTTCACAAAGGACAGTTTATTAATTTCTTATATTTATTTATTTATTTATAAGCACCTTATTAAATCTTGTTACTAAGGATTCCAGAAATCTTAAAAAAATTCTCGACAGAAAGTTATGTCACAGATGTGTTTTTAATTGAATACATGGCAGCATGCAGTTGTAATATATTCTGCTTGGCAAATTGTGATTCGCTTGAATTGGTCAGGACTGCATAGGCCACCACAGATAATATTAAAACTTTAATAGCTCAACTATCAATTTTGGCATGTAATGTTTGTCTTGCAGACCTGAGACTTGATTATTTGCCAGTTGCTTAGTGGGATGTTTTGAGGTTTATTTATTTATTATTTTTATTATTTCAGTGTGATGTTATGTTGAGTTTGGCTTTTCTCCATAGAAACTGAAGTTTATTTTTATGGACAGGAAACGACTATTCAGCTTGATCAATGATCTGCCTACTGTCTTTGAAGTTGTAACAGAAAGAAAACCTGTGAAAGAAAAGCCTAGTGTAGATAGTGGAAGCAAATCTCGAGGCAGCATAAAGGTGATTAATCGAAACTTGATTTGGATCATCTCAATTTTCTGATAATCTCAAACTTAATTGATAGCTTTTCATTCTTTATTTTCTTTCGTTGCAACCAAAATATAAATCTGGTGTAGAACTCTATCATGCTTCACCATAGCGACTGAGGATGCCATGAATTTTGGTATTCTGTTGTTATGGTGCTTTAGTGATGCATAGATGCATTGATTCAGTAACAAAAAGCAAGCCTAATTTCCAACTGTTTGACGCTTTGTAACTTGCCCTTAACTTTACTGGGTTCCTCCTCTCTGTAGAGATCAAGTGATGGACAAATGAAAAGCAACCCTAAGCTTATGGAAGATAGTTACGAGGATGAAGAAGATGACCACACTGAAACACTATGTGGGAGCTGTGGTGGAAATTACAATGCTGATGAATTCTGGATTGGCTGCGATGTCTGCGAGAGGTGGTACCATGGAAAGTGCGTGAAGATAACACCCGCAAAGGCTGACAGTATTAAGCAATACAAGTGCCCATCTTGTATGAAGAGGAGCCGGTCATAGTTGGTGTCGTTGCAGTGGCAGACAAAGTAGTGTATTAACATTACCTCTTATGCAATGTGAAAGTTAAAATGCTTGTTTATAACAGATGCCCCCAACGGTTTAGTTTGCCTTCTTCCCAACTGAACCATTTGCTTAAATAGCAGGTTATGTAATCTGATCTCTTATTTTATGTTAAATGCACGAATAACATTACACCAGAGATGACTTGCTTTGCAGGAGTGTACTTGTCTGCATGGTGATCTAAACTTATTATGCTATTATTAATTAGTTATGCTAATTATAGCCAAGAACTCTTTGGCAGGGAGGTGCGGATCATATGGCTGCCCTCATCTGTCTTTCGGGCCTCCCTATACAGCTTATGGAAGTGTGGTCGCTTGGCATGCTCTGCTATTGGTCCCATGACGAGT
>JAAWWB010001499.1:0-25000 GCA_018804465.1 Populus tomentosa
AATTGTTGCAACATTTCAGTTGATTTGAGTCTAAAAAGACTCCATTAAAACTTCTATTTTCTTTACTACCATGACCTTAGTAAAGCTCCAATGAATTTGAGTTTAGCAAGACTCCAACAAATTTAAACCCAATAAGATTTATTTATTTTAGCTCAACACGCTCTTAAAAAGTTTTTCTTTTTTAAGCCCAACAAAAATCCAACAAGTTTGAGTCCAACATAACTTCAGTGGATTTAAACCCAACAAGGTTCTTTCTATTTTAAGCCTAGCAAGGCTCTTATAATTTTTTTTTCTTTTTATTATTTAGGTCTAACAAGGTTTCAACGAATTTGAGTCTAACAAGAATATAACGAAGTTAAACCTAGCAAGGTTCCTTTTTAGTTTGAGCTTTGTAAAGCTTTTACAAGTTCTTCTTTTTAAATCCTAGAAGGCTTCAACAAATTCAAACCCTCTGAGGTTCTTTTAAATACCTTTTCTTAACAAGCTTCCTATACAAAACCTAACAAAAGTACTTTTCATTGACTTTGTATTGTACATATTGTAAATATAAGGAAGCTATCATAAACTAATTTTGACCATCTCATAAGAAACAAAATAGAAAATTTTCTTATCCGAAGAAGAAACAAAAATTGCAAAAAAAAAAAAAACATTTAAAAAATAATGCTTTTACTTGAATTTCGGTAATTTTCCTAAATCGTATTATTTTTCATAGTTTTTGTGTATATTTTTTTATGAAAGCAAGCAAGTAAAATAAAAAATAAAAAAAAATGTAAAAAAAACAAACAATAAGAATTATGCAATTAGAGATAGAATTGAAAGAAACAATGGGAACAAAGGTGCAATTGGAAAAAAAATATATAATAAAAATCCAAGACTAAATTTGAAGAAGAGAGGAATGAGAAGACTGAAAATATGCAACTAAGGATAAAATTAAAAGAAATCCAAAGAAAAAAGCGAAACTGGCTAAGAAAATAAAAATAAAAAATCAAGGTCCAAATTAAAAACAAAGGCGAACTTGGAGGACCATTTGAAAAAATAAACCCCCTTTTAATAAAAATAACATCATTTTGCATCTAAGTGAAATGACATCATTTCTCCCAAAGAAAAAAAAAAGATGTATAAAGACAAAGTCATTTTGGTGCTTGCACCAACCATTACTAATTTCTTTTTTTTCCTTGCAAAATCACCCATCCACTACCCTTAAATTATTACACGTTATCCTCTCTATTAACCTAAAGGTCTCTCGTACTTATGATTTTAATAATTTTGATGATAAAATAATTTTGGAAATTTAATGTATATGTCAAGTTTTTAATGTTGTAGGAATTTTCTACTATATCAACTTGTAGCAATATGGACTTTTTATATGTCAAATTAACTTGGAAATGCCTAAACTTAATCACATGTAATCAAGTCATTATAAAATTTAATTTGGCATCATAAAAATA
The DNA here is from genome assembly GCA_018804465.1 of Populus tomentosa. Classification (NCBI taxonomy): domain Eukaryota; kingdom Viridiplantae; phylum Streptophyta; class Magnoliopsida; order Malpighiales; family Salicaceae; genus Populus; species Populus tomentosa. The sequence continues at coordinate 1,449 of JAAWWB010001499.1, forward strand.
ATTTTTCATCCAAAAATAAGTTTATTGCCAAATTTATACAAAGTGAAAAACAAGTCATGAGAAAATATTCTATCATATATTTTGGCATTATTACTCAAATTGTTTGAATGGATAGCATAAATTTGATCCAATAATTTCTTGTATTTTGATCACACTAAAAGTTTATTGTCTATTTTTAACTAAGTGGTAAATGAGTACTTTGAAAGAGTTGTATTTAAAAGTTTATTGTCCATTTTTAACTAAGTGGTAAATGAGTACTTTGAAAGAGTTGTATTTAACTTTTTTTACACTCAATATTTAACTTATCCTAAACTTTATGTACATCTTGTTTTACACTCAAAACTCTTTTAACAATTTTTTTTCTTTCAAAATGCTTTTACTAGCCATTTCTAATATGCCAAGAGATACATTAAAAATTTAAAAACTTTTCTCAAAGCTTTAAGCTCTTTTCGCATCAATCCTCTCTTTCATATCATTGAGCTAGATTACTTTCCATAAAGACTTGAGTTCAATCTATTATAATCTTTATTTATTGTAAGGTGTTAAAAATCCTTATGAGAGATAATTCATTGTGAAAGTGTAAGTGACACTTAAATCACTTAGGAATATTATGGTTGTGAGGTTAAGATCTTGATCATTAAAAATGATTATGAGTAAAAGTTTTATAATCTTGAACCTGCAAAAAGAATTGTGTATCGGTAAGGTTTGGGCTATGAAGAAGACTATGAGTTGTTAATGAATACTTGAATTGTGGTTTAAGAAGTGGAGTAAGCGATTGTCTAAACATTATAAATATGGTGTCTCTCTCTTAATTTATATCTTATTTACTTTGTACCTTTCATATTGAATTTTTGTTTTGGCTATTTGAAGTGTTAAAAGATTAAATTTTTTTGAAGTACCATATCTCAATTAAGCACCTAATTCACCCCCTCTTAAGTGCTTTATAGACTTTCATTTGGTATTAGAGCTTGAACTCTTAATCACCTACAAGAAAAGATCATTTTACTAGAAGGTCAATGCTTAACTAGGGATCCCTTCTTTAAAGGTAAGAATCATACTTATTGGAAAGTTATAATGTAAACTTTTCTTGAGTCAACAAATATTGAATTATAGGATAATGCTAAGAGTGGATATACTTGCTCTAATAAGATAAGTTTAGATGAAGATGTTAGTTTAAAACCCATAAGCGAATGAGATGATAAATAAAAGAAAAGACATAGTTATAATGTTAAGGCTAAAAATGTTTTTTTTTTTTTGTCAACTTAATCATGTAGAGTTCACTAGGGTTAAGAATTGTAAAACAACTTTTGAAATTTAAAATCTTTAAAAGTAATTCATGAAGGAACAAGTCAGTTTAAGAATTAATTAGTCTCAGTAAAAAATATGAACTATTCAAGATGAAGCCTAATAAAAGTATACGTGAAATACACAATAGGTTCATTACCTTTGTTAGTGAACTTGTTAGCTTAGGTAAAGAGATCACAAATGAGAAAATGACTAGTAAAATCCTGAGGTCTATGCCTAGAGCTTGGGAACCTTAAATTACTATCATAAAGCAGGCTAAAAATATTAAAAGACTTGAATTTGATGAATTTATTGGTTCATTAATTGCTCATGAAAGAAACAAAATTCAAGGAGCTTGAGATTAAAGATAAGAAACAAAAAAAAAATCTTTAGCATTTAAATTGGTGACTAATCATGAGGAAATAAATGAATATAATAATGAAGAAGAAGATGATGACATAGCCATAATTGCTAAAGAATTCACAAAGTTTTTAAGGAAGAAAAAGTATAGCAATCAAAGGATTTTTTGAAAAGAAAATGTTGACAAAAGAGAATCAAGCAATAGAGATACTATCATATGCTATGAAGGTAAGAAACCGAATTATATGAAGTATGATTGCCCTAATTTTAAAAATAAAGCTAAATTTGACACAAAAAGAAAAGGGAAATAAAGAGGATGACAAGGATGATAACGCAACCTTTTCAAAATATGATGTCTCTAACTTGGAAAAATTATTTAATCTATGTTTGATCAATAATATTGATATCACAAAAAAAAAAAAAGTTTGATTGATGACCGATAGCTCCATCAATTTGATGAGGTAAATGAACTTGATCCTCAAATCATATTTGATGAATTGCAAAATGTATTTGAAGAATTATATCATGATTTCAAGAAAATGCATAAGAAGTATATGTTGCTTCAAAATAAACTTGATACTATTTCAAAATATTTTAATACATTACAAAAAGAAAATGATAGCTTATTAACAACAAATATTAGTTTTAAAAGACAACTAAGTTCTTTGAAATATGCATCTAATTCATATATTTGTAATGAGAAATTAGTTAAAGAAAATGAGATCTTGAAAGGTCAAGCTTTTTTATTTAAACTCTAATTAAATTCATGAAAGGGAAGGAGAACCTAGATCGACTTCTAAGTATCAAAGATGTATATTTAAGAAGAATGGTTTGAGATATAATCCAATAAAAAAACAAAAAAAGCTTTACTCAAATTTTTTTTGTTAAGGCATCAACATCTTCAAAACCATGTATTTCTTGTGGTAAAAATAGATTTCATGAAAAATATCACATTCATAAGAATATCACAATTAAAACCAAATCTATTTAGGTGCTTAAAGGTGCATTTTACTACCATAAATGGACCCATGAGATTATGGGTACCAAAACTAACAAGTTATGATTTTTTATTATAGGAAGATAAGGACAAATGATATTTGGATAGTGAATGTTCAAGACATATGATGAGATACAAATTCAAATTAACTTCCTTCAAATAAAAAAAATATTAGATATGCGACATTCAAAGACGATACCAAAGAAAAGGTAAATGAAATCATTAATATTAAAAATCATCATAGCATTGAGCATGTTTTACTTATTGGTGGTTTAAAGTATAATTAGCTTAGTAATAACCAACTATGTGATAATGGCAATAGATTACTATGCTTGGTTATTCATATTATTAATAACAAAATAATTTGTAGTGAAAAAAATACATGAAAACATTTATGTGATTGATATAAATAAAATTGATAATAATGTTAAGTTTTTTAGTATTTTGTTAGACTCATATTGCATATGACATTAAAAACTTCAACACACCAACATATAAATGATTAAAAAATTATCAAATAAGGTATTATGAAAGGACTTCAACATCTTGAATACAAAAAGAAAGTGATATGCGATGCTTGCCAATTTAGAAAGCAAGTCAAGAGCTCTTTCAAAGCTAAAAATCAAGGATTAATTAAAATAGATGTATATGAACCACGTCCAACCCAAAAATATGCACGCATACTTCTCCCTCTTTGACATTCCAAAAAAGGAGGATAGGTAATAAATCTATAATAATAAAAGCATAATTAAACACCAAATCTGCAAGTTAAAAGATAAATAACACAAAAAAATAAGATAAATATACGAAACTGGATAATGAATAACAAGCCCAAGAGTTGCCTTGGTTACTTTATTACTTTATGATGAGGTTTTAGCCAGATCTTTTTCCTTTTACTCTTTCTGAAAATGAAAACATTAGGACCAAGAACAAGAGAAAAATCCTTTATAGGAAATATTTGACATGCACAGAACATATATGCTTGAAGATCCTAAATTTTCTTTTATTGCCCCAACTATAAATATAAGATCATCTATTTTTTGGTTGAAAGAGGTGAGAGTTGGTTGCGGGATAGGAGAATAAATTTTCTTGTAAACAAATTGATTAGTCTCATCATCATAATTGAACAAGGTATGGACAAAACAACTATTGTTGAGACAAATGGATGATTCAATATGTGGTCATTTAAGTGTAAATTGCTTTACTATGAAGAACATGGTGAAGAAATGACCATAAATTAGAGTTGTATTTTAGGAGTGTAAAATGGTTAAAATGTTTTGAAGAAGAAAGATTGAAAGATTGATTCTCCTACAAGTTTTTAGAATAACCTTGATCCAAATAGTAAGCCAATCATGCTCACCATTAGGATTCACAATAAGATGATAGACAATCTTATGGAGGACACAATCCAAAATTGTTAGAAGGTTGGCCAAGCTAAATCACATGGCTATTGTTTCATCGTTGTGGTTGAAGAAGATTTTGTATTGTTTATTTTATGGTAAGGTTATATCAATATTCATAGGATTATTTTGTATAAACACATCATGTCCTCTAGTATGTAACATTAAAAATAAAGAAAATTCCTGTAAAGTAGTGGTGATAGGCTTCTTATTCACTACACTACTCAATTCAAAGGTTTTTCCTATTTGACTTAGAGTTTACACCAAAGTTTGCATAAACATTCCTAACCATATTCACAAACACCTCTCGACCTTCACTCCCAATAAAAGAATTCCATTGAGCATGGGTAAACAATTCACTAACATTAAAAAAAATCTCCTAACTCATTAAAAGTTACATAACACCCTTTAAAAATATGTTTTTTTTCATAGAGTTTATTAGTGTAGTATCATTCAAAAGAGTTTTGGTTGACAAAGAATTCTCTATGATAATATGGACTATCCTTAAGAGAAAAATCATGGATAATGTATATTTTGATTTTGGGAATATTCAAATTTCTATAGCATAACATTTAAGAGTATTCAAGGCTTGGCAAGTTGTTAAAATTTTTTAAATGAATAATGACATAAAGATGGATAGGACAAGTACGTGTAAAGGTTACTTATAAAAGAAAAAAAAATAAGAAATTTTTTTCTAGTATTGTTCATTTAATAGGAAAGTCATATCCATAAGATCATTTTGTTTAAATAGAGCAACTTCTTGTAAAGTAATGGTGATAGGTTTCTCATTCACCATAATAGTCAATTCAAAGGTTTTTCCATTTGACCTAGATTTTACACCAATATTTAAAAAAATTGACTTACCATGTTAACATACAACTCTCGTCTTTCTCCCCTTGTTAAGGAATACCAATGTTTAAGTGTTTTTTTAAAGATCTTTTCATATTGGAAGACCAAATTTGTCAAGCTAAATTTGTTCAACCAAAATTTCTGCCTTAATTTTCTTTTACACTCACTTGTCCCATCAATCTTTATATCATTTTTCATTTAAAACTTTAACCAATTTCCAAAACTTGAATACTCTTCAAACTGGAGTCATACATATTTAAATTTCCAAAATCAAAATATTCATTATCATGCTAGTTTTTTGTCATTCCTCATTCTCTTGTTTTTCCACCATTCTCTTCTCTTTTACTAATCTTCATCCTCTTTAAAACTCTATTCTTTTTCACTCAAAACTCTTTTGAAAGATACAAGACCCAAATTGTAGTAACCATTATCCTCGTAATGTATCTAAGTTCCAATAAATTGCTAAAGTTTTTTGTATGATAAAACTATAATATTTAATATAATGGTTTTTTAACTATTAATTGAAATATAATTAGAATTTTGTAAATAAAGAGTGAAAAAAATGAATGAGTGCTCTTGAAATTATATATAAAAAATATACAAAAACATTACATAGGAACAATGTCGGGTTAGGACTACATAAACCTAAAAACCCCTTTTCTTTTCTGATCTCGAAGACAAAACTCTTGAACTTGTTTCACAATTGCTTTTAGGTTATTTGATTTTATCATTAGTTCTCGATCAACATTAGTTACTTTCTTTTTAGTCTTTAATATAAGCTAAAAATGCTCTAAATTAGTACTTAACAAAAACAAAAAATTCACTAAATATCTAAGTTTTTATTATTAAAGGAGGAATTCAGTGACTAAAAAAGAGGCATTGTTAATGGGTGTAATTCAACTCTTAATGAGTTAAGAGCTTTTTCCAATCTTGGTGAGTTGTTTACCCATGTTTAACGGAACTATTTTATGGGGAGTGAAAGTTAAGAGGATTTTGTGAATATGGTAAGGCAAATTTATGCAAACCTTGGTGCAAAGTGTAGGTCAAATGGAAAAACATTTGAATTGATTAGTATGGTGAATAAGAAGTTTATCACCAATATTTCTCAAAAACTTGCTCTATTATTAATGTTACCTATTAGAAGGTATGATGTGTTTAAAGAGAATGGTCCTATATATGTAGATATGACCTTCCCATCAAATGAATAATATCAAATCCTTTTTGGTACAATGTTGAAGCAATGACCATAAGGTCTATTAATAGTTTTGGATTATGTCCTTCATAAGATGATCTATCATGTTATTGGTCCTTTATAAGGGTCTTGATGGTGAGATTGATTGAATCATTATTTAGATCATAGTCAGTTTGAAACCTCATGGGAGAATCAACCTTCAAGCTTTTCTTATTTGAAACATTTTAACCGTTTCACCCCCCTAAAATGCAACTCTAATTTTTGGTAATTTCCTCACCATGTTCTTTATAGTAAAATGTTTTACACTTAGAGGACCACATGTTGAATCGTCCTTTCATATCAACAACAATTATTAGCTGCATACCTTATTCAAATGGGATGATGAGATATGTTAATGAGATATGTTAATTTGTTAGAAGGTAAACGTGATTAACTTTTGGATCTTCAAGCACCAATGTTTCTAGTATGTTAAAGATCTGTCCTAAAGGATTTTTCTTATAGTTTGGTTTCTAATGTTGTCATTTCTTAAGAAAGTGATGATGAAGAAGAATATCTAGTTGAACCCTCATTACAGAGTATCCCAACCAACTTTTGTCCTTGTTGTTCATCACCTAGTTTCATGTATTTATCTTATTTATCTTTGAACTTGTGAATTTAATACTTAATCATGCTTGTATTATTGTAGATTTAATGTCTATCCTTCCTTTTTGATATGACAAAAAAAGGAGAAATATGTATGTATATTTTTGGGCTGGACATGGTTAATATGCATATATTTTAATTAATCATTGATTGCCACTTCTCTATGGCATGTAATATTTTATGTTGAACTTGGTGAATAATATTTTGTGTTGAACTATGATATTGACTATGACATGTGCTTAATATACACACACACAAAGATATCAACACACATATATATACACACACATTCACTGTTAAAGAATAATTATGACATAAAAAGATATTAACATGCATATGGGAGAGTTTCTAAATATTTGTGATACATATTAGGAAGCATATTATTGAATAATATCTTTTTATTATACATATTTGTTATCATCATAAAAAGAAGGAGATTATTAGCCCAAAGATCTCTAGTACCTATGCTTTTAATAATCTTAATGATAAAAACAATTCAATAAATTTAATGTGCATGACAAGTTTTTAATGTTGTTAGAATTTTTCTACTATAGCAACTTGGAGTAATAAGAAATTTTTAGACGCCAACTTGACATGAAGATACCTAAGCTTAATATCATGTAATCAAGTATTTATATAATTTAATTTGACATCATAAAAATAATCTTTCATCTAAAAATACTTTTATTACCAAATTTATACAAAGTGAAAAACAATTCAGGAGAAAATCTTATATCAAATATTTTAGCATTATTACTCATTCTTTGGTTTACATTCAAGAGTTAACTTGTTTTAAACTAGATGTTTAGTTTGTTTTACACTCGAAACTCTTATAACAACTTATTTTCTTTTGAAATGTATCTCCTAGCCATTTCTAATATATTAAGAGATACATTAAAACAATAAAATATTGTATTCTAATTTTGAGTGAATGAATAACAACTATGTGCTCAATTCTCACTTATAAATATCACCTGTTCATTTCATATGAAGTAAGTTACAATACTTGATGCTTGAAAACTCTATAATCTAAAAGCTTTTATTATTTTCATAATTTTCTTAAACTCTATTTGTATCAATCCTTTTTTTCACATCATTGAACAAGATTATGTTTTATACAGACTTAAGTTCAATATATTTTTATAATCTTGAACTTGTAAAATGATTATCGTATCGGTAATGTCTCACCATAAAGAAGATCATGAGTTATGGACAGTGATTCGAGAAGTGAATTATACAATTGTGTGAACTATTATACATTTATTATGTCTCTCTTAGTTTCTATCTCATTTATTTTATGTCTTTCATATTTGTTACTTAAAGTGTTTAAAGATTAAATTTTTTAAAGTATGATATCTTCAATTAAGCATTTTTTTCACCCTCCTTTTTTAAGTACTTTTTTATAATTTCACTCTCACCCACACTCCATAACACAACTACTCCCTTCTTTGATATCCCCTCTCTCACCACCACCACTCCCTTCTTTGATATCCCCTCTCTCACCACCACCCACCCCCATGTCGAGTGGTCTAGAGTGAGAGAGAGAGAAGAAGAAAAGTTTAAGCGGAGAAAACTAAAGTCGGTGTCAGTTAGGAAAATGAAGTTTGAGTTAGGAGGTGGTCAGAATGAAAATTATTTCAAAAGACAGACTTGCCATCAACCAAAGATTAGCTGCAAAGGGCCCCTGCCACGCCATGCCATTTGGTAGAGAAATGAGATCAAGACGAAGAGTGGTTGGAGAACAGACAACAAAACCAAACGTGACACCGAGCCCACCGTTACCGTAGCATCATCATTGGAGCTGAAAACCCAGGCATCATCGTCAGTTAGGAGGTGGCGCTTGAGACAGAAACCATGCATCCAAATGCCCCTCAGCCAGCTGACCCACCAGCATGGAGGGTCACAAAACTAACGACTAAAAACTTCTTTATTTTATGCTTTGATTTGGGATTACTGTTCCCCAATCTTGTTTCATCCCTTTAATCAATACTAGTGATATTCATGTTGGTATAATATTAAAATATAAGTAACAATAATTCCCCACGGTTCTCTACCTTACCATCTATTTATGACCTAGCTACCTACCTATGTGACAATATTGCAAGCATTAGCTAGTAATTGGTTGAAAAAGTATCTCTGCTATTCTTAGCGATATGAAATTGAACTTGATTCATCTAACACTCATTGAATCTAAAACCCCTTAGACAAAAAAAAAAATACAGTACTTCTATATTAAAAAATATTTTTCAGGGTAATAACCCCTTTATCTTTTTATCCAAAAACTTTAATATTAATCATTACTAATGTTTAAGTTTTTTCCAAGGATTTATTTATTATTATCAAATTAAATAAAAATAAATAATTTTTTTTCTATTTTAATTTCATAGTAAAACAATCAAACTCCTATTAGAAGTAAAAAATCTAAATATGTCATTAAGAGACATTTTTGTATTTGCACAATGTTTTCTTCATTATTGAAATGTCAATTAAGACAAAATTTGGTATTTGAGAACATATAAAAAATAATAAAAAATTAAAATGTATAGTGAAATAATTAAAATATCTTTTAAAAAAAACAAAAATCTAACTGAGTCAAGGATTTTATTTTTTTTTTTATCTTTTCACAATGATTTCTGTGTTATTATTAAGTCAACTAAGGGGTAATTTGATATTTGGTAAAATAAAAAAGAATAAGTACTTATACGACATTGGAGGTACCTGCACATTTCGGGCAACATGTGTGGCGGCTCCCAACATTCAAGAATACTCTTTTACCATATTGTTGAAAGTGTTGTCATATTATTGAAAGTGTTGTTATGTCCTATTCCATGTGGAGCAGTGCATGTAGGCATTGGCGGTCCGGTTTATCACAGATAAATTCTTTTTTTTCTTCCCCTAAAAATTATAGTTTGATCCTCTTTATTATTAATATTTCAACTTCAATTTTTTTTTGTTATTGGCCCTTTTCAAAAAAAATTGATCAATCAATCATCGTTTTTTGTTTGTTTAATTAAATTAAAGTCAATTTATTGAAAACACCCTTGCAGCAATTGAACATTATGTTTTGCATAAAAAAATAGTCTAGCCTCATAACAAAACGCATACACCAAGTCTAGTGTAAAACTAGAAGAAAAGGAGAATTGCCCTTATTGTAGTATAAGATATTTAATTCTAGAATTTTTGGTAAGAAAATTGCCTCTATTATATTCAATGGGAAATGTAAGTTAAACTAAACCATATATATTGAGATTAACCATTGGCTTATGTTCACGAGAGCTCTAGTTTTGAGAAATGAATTAATTAGGTTTTCTTATTAAAAAAACTAATTATTTAATTCTTTTTGTCCATTTTATGTTCCCTTTATATTTATTTATCTTAAAGAATAGAGAAAGGAAAAAAAAAGATATTATAGATGAATTAATATCTCTCCTTATTATAAAAACTAATTATTTAATATTGTTATCCATTTTATGTTCATTTATTTATTTATATTTTTAAAAATAGAGCAAGAAAAAAATGGATATTATAGAGAGATTAATAAGAAAAGAAGAATTTTTTTTAAATAATATAATAGTAAATTAAGCATGGTCGACATTGGCTAAGAGATTAAATAATTAATTCTTATTGTAAGAAAAAATTAATTCGTTTCTAAAACTAGAGGGATGAATTTATAATTTTCCCTTTTTTAATGATTTTTTGGTTTTTTATCCCTTTCAAGTAGAGTCTTAGGTAATTATGTACATTTAAATGTGGATGGATTGGTTTATTCATGATACTTTTAAAGAACAACTCTGCTTGCAACTTGAGTACAATCCAGCAAAAATAAAACACCGAAATAATTAATATAAATGTGTTGGATATCATGAGAACATTTCATGTGTCTTTTGCAGTCATCAATTACCTAGAAATCAGTGCATGTATGATATATGGTAAATCATTCACGGCAGACATTCAGACCTCTACTTGTGGCCGGAGATATTATTTTTTAAAATATAAAAAAATATTTAGATATTATTAATAATTTTTTAATAAAAAAAATTTAAATTGTGTGAGAATTGATATGATATAACATAATTAATTTTAAAAATATAAAAATAATTTGTATGATCTATAAAAATTAATTTGACTAAAAACAATTTCAAGTTGATACCTTTTTTTAATATTAAAATAATAACTTAGTAGATTGATGTAGGTTAACATATCAAATTTATAACCCGGGTTATGAAACAATAATAATCCTCATAGAAAGCAAATCAAAATATATTATAAACTTATTACATTAGTGTTTAAGAAAATATATAAATACAACACAACAAAAAATATGAAGCAATAAATTTGGGATTGTTTGGGCACAAAAATTTAGGATATCTAATTAATTAAATATGCTATAGAAAAAGTGTTTTTCTCCAATAAAATAACAATATGTAAACTTCTATCAATAATGCATGAACAATCTCCAACAAACGTTAATTTGTGTATCTAGCAATCTGTTTTGTTAAAGTGTATTTGAATTAGTTTTATGAATAGTTCCATGTTCTTTAAAAAATTAATGAAGTTCTAATTAATGATATTCTTCCCCATTATTACTTTGATGAACTTGTATTTTTAGATTTCATTAAGCACACACAAGTCATCATAGTAAAGTCAACACGATCCATCAAAGGGAAGGATATTGGATGGACTCCATACATTAAAGTATATAATCATAAATGAATATGGATTTTTATTCAAACTTAATGGAAATAAAGCATGATGGTTTTTTTCTAGTTCACAAAAATCACATAAAAAATTAAAATCATCAATATTTTTAATTAAACTATGAAATGACTTCTATAAATAACTAAAGAAGGCATGCCCTATAGCAAACCATTCTTAAAGCTTGACGTAGCTTGTCAGAACTTTTTGATGCAAAGTCCAGATAATGTAGTTTCCCTCGTATAATACCATAACCAAGTTCAGTCAATACATTTGTTCTTTGCAACCTTGAGTAGTATGCCTTTTTTATGATTTGTTTAAACAAATTTATATTAGCATGATGCATGTTAATAAGATAAAAAAAAATAACAATTATTTTTTTATCTCATTTTGTAAAAAAAAAATAATCCAATTATATTCTTTGATGCAAGTCTAAAAACCTTATAACTAATCTTTAAAATATTGTTTTGAGTTTATACATGTTTTGCAAATTTAGTTGTATATTCAAGCAACTTGTTTAAGATTTTTATTTGATTTTATAAGGTTTTTATATATGCTTTAAGTATACAATTTTGAACTATATTAAGCAAATTTAGTTGTATATCTTGTGTTTGAAAACTTGTCTACACAAGTTTAATTTTCTTGTTTTACTTCCTTATTTTGAGAAGCCAATTTTATTTCTATAATTTGAAAATTATTTAACAAATTTTATCATGAATTTAACTAAAGAATTGGTTGTTTCAACCGATATTGCTTCAACAATTACTATTTTGATAGTAAAATAGTTCATCATCATCTATTGTGAAGCATTGTGAGAAATGTGAAGAGTTTATTGGATTGAACTTTCAGATATGGCAACATAAAATATTGTTTTATACGACCACTTTGAACTTGAGAAAGTTCTTGTCGATAAAGTGCCAAAGTTGCCAGATTATAAATCTCGTTTCATTATTGTGGTAGCTTTGGATATATAGAATCATAATCATTTTATGTGCAAAAACTACTTGTTAAAAGATTGCCCAATACACAATATGATTTCTATAGTTCAATTAATAGTGCAAATGTATTTTGAAAAGCTTTGGACAAAAAAGCTCAAGGTTAAAGTTGTTGTTATGAAATTAATAAATTCATTTTAGATTTCAAGATGGTTAACTTAAGAAATGTTATGGGTCAAGTTCAAGAGTTTTAACTTACACTGCATTGTTTATATCAAAGATATGGTTGTAAGTAAATCCTTCCAAGTGGCTATAATTATTAAACAATTATCAACATCTTAGAGAGAATTCAAGAACTAACTTAACCATAAGAGCAAGAAAATAAGAGTGGAAGAACTCATCTTAAGGATATGAGTAGAAAAGGATAATAAAATATTCGAAAGAAAAGCTAACTCTTATGGTATAGCCTCTTAAGCAAACTTTGTGGAATAAGTGGAAAAGTTCCAAAATAAAGGCTAAAGACAAAGTTTGTTAAGGAAGGGAAAAATATTTCCAAAAATATTGTTAAAAGATTTAATAGCAAATATTTTATTTGTTAAAAAAAAAAAAACACTCAACCAAAGGTTGTAGAGATAGAGCTTGGAAAAGTAGAAAGGGAATGATTGTTGAAGCCAACAACAATGAGGTTGATTACCTTGCTGATGAGATTTTAAAAAAATGAACATATTTATTGTTGTTTCTAAAGAAAACTAGATAAAATATATCGAGAAATGTGGATTGATATTACTATAACAAGACATGTTTGCATATTGAAGAGGATGTTTTCCACGTGGATGGTAAACACTTATACATGGAAAATTCATCAATATCCAAGGTGCTAGGTGTTAGGAAGGTCATACAAAAAATGACTTTTAAAAGACTTTTGACCCTCAACAATAGGCTTCATGTTGCTGATATATATTAGAATGAACTTAATTTTTGGTTCATTATTTAAAAAACAAAAAAGGTGTTTAAGTTGGTTTTTAAGAGTGACAAATTTATACTCTTTAAAAATAGAGTGTTTTTAGGATATGAGTATGTTACTAAAGGCCTCATCAAAGTAAATCAGTTGACTATTATAACCATGGGAGGGAAAATAATAATGATGCATATTCTTCTTACCTATCTAAGTCTTATGACATATGGCATGACTAGTTAGGCCATGTGAATTATAATTCTATACAAAAGTTAATAAATCTTGATTTATTACCTAGTATGATATTTGATAAAAATCATAATTATAAGGTTTGAGTATAATCAAAATTCATAAAAACTTCTTTTCTTTCAATTGAAAGTAGTGAACCTCTATGTTTAATTCACCAGGGTATTAGTTATTTAAAGTTTGTGCAAACAAGAGGTGGAAAAAAATATCATGTCACTTTTATAGATGATTGCATGAGGTATTGTTATATTAAATTGCTTAGAAGCACAAATGAGGCTCTTGAAATGTTTATGTGTTACAAGAATAAAGAGAAAAACCTATTTGATAAGAAAATAAAGGTGATAAAAAAGTCATAGAGATGGAGAATACAAAATATTATTTGGTCAATTCTTTTTCAAAATGGTATTATCCACCAAACTGCTGCTCATTATTCACCTAAACAAAATGGCATTACAGAACCTAACAACTGAAAATCAAAAGAAATGAGAATGTCATGTTGATAAATTTAGAAGCAACTCAGAAACTTGTGTATGGAGATAATTTTAACCTCAATTATATATTTAACATAGTACCCCTTAAAAGGCATATAAGATACCATATGAATTATGAAAAAGTAGAACACCTTCCTACAAATACCATAAAGTTTATGGGGATCTTGCAAATATGGAATTACCTGATCTAAAAGAGGCCAAGATAATATCTAAAATTATAAATCGTGTGTTTATCATATATGTTTTTAATAATAGTGCATGTTGATCTCTTGTACATTAATCAAGTATTAAAGATATTTATCCTAATATTATTATAGAATCAAGGAATGCTATTTTTTTAAGATGTATTTCCATTTAATAATAATGATTGAGGCTAATTTAAGTAATCATTATCAATCAAAATATGGCGAAAAGTTACACCTACAAGGAGTAAAAAAAAACGACCAAAATGTTTAGTCCAGGTTTTCTAAATACTTGTTAGAAAATGAACTTTGAACATATTCCAAGGTAATATCCTATACTTAAGTTTTCTATTAGAAGGAGGAAGTTAATAATAAAACTAAATCCATTATAAATAATCATATGTAAAAACTAGTGGATTTTTCACCCAAAAGTAAATCATTAGGCTATAAGTGGATGTAATTATTCATAAATATAAAGTAAGACTTATTATTAAAAGGTTTAAACAACAAAAAGATGTGGACTATTTTGATATATATTTATTTGTGTTAATAATAAATCTCTTACAAATGTTAATAGTCATCGCAACTATTAGCGAATATATAATACATTAAATGAATGTAAAAATAACATTCTTAAATTATGACCTAGATGAATAGGTCTATGTAAAACAACTTGAGAGGTTTGTTTTTATTAAATAACAATAAAAAAAAGTCTATAAATTTGTTAAATCATTATATGATTTGAAACAAGCACGTTAGCAATGACATGAAAAATTTGATAAGGTTATGTTATCAAATGAATTCAAAATCAATAAATTTGATAAATGTGTTTATATGAATAACACATATAAAATTTATGATATTGTATATCCTTATAGGGATGTATGTATACTTTGGGTAATAATGATTACATGATCAAGCTACTAAGAAAATATTAACTAATAAATTTGACATAAAAGACTTTGGTGTTGTAGATTTCATACTATGAATAAAATCTCTAAGACATCTCATGGTGTGGTATCGCTTCAATCTCATTATGTTGAGAAAATTATGGGTAAATTTTCTAAAGATGATAGTAGCATTGCAATAACACCAATAGACGTAAGTGTTCACCTGTCTAAAAGTAAAGGTAAGGGAATAGACCGATTGGAATATTCTTGGATAATTAGGATCATGATGTGTGTTATGAACTAAACAAGACCTGATATTGCATGCCCAGTTCACTAATTGAGTAAATTTATCAATAATTGAAGTATGGATTTTTGAAAATTAATAAGGAGAGCATTTAAAAATTTGAGGCTCACTTTAGACTATGGGCTACATTATACTAATTACCAAATAATACTAGAAAGGTATAGTGATGCCAATTAGATATCCAACACTAAGGATTTAAAATCCATTAGAGGATATATACTCATAATCCGTGGAACAGTTGTCATAAAAATCCTTTAAACAAATGTGTATAATGATATCTCTAATGAAATCAAAGTTTATTTATCTTAATAAAGATAAAGAGGAAGCCAAGTGGCTTCAAGATTTCTTAAATGATATTTTATGTTAACCAAAACTAGTGCTAGTAATTTTTGTTCATTGTGAGAGTCAGTTTATAATTGGAATGGTACAAAGTAATATATATATATATATATATATATATATTGGGAAGACTACACACACACACAAAATACCATTAAAAACTTACTCTCAAATGAAATTATACTTATTGACTATGTAAAGTTACAGGAAAATATTGTAGATTTGCTAACCAAAAGTTTGTCAAGAGAGCTTGTATATAGTTTATCTAAAAGAATGAACTTAAGGCCTTTAAAAATGAAATGATGATAACCATATCTATTTAACTGAAGATCCTTAAGTCATATAGCATTCTTAGTAGCACTTAAAAATTATTATTTCCTATTTATTTCTATGATGAAAGTGGTATTAGTTGTAGCGTAATGTTAGTTGCAGGATAGTTGTGCTCTTAATGCTTTTCAAATACTAAGTAGAGTATAGAAAAACATTCTTAATGAAATATCAATTATATGAGTGAAATATGATCATTTATTTAAGAATTTTAAAAAGACTGAATTCTCAAAGCACTTATGAAACCACGAGTTCTTCGGGACCAAGATGAACATAATCGTGAGAATCAATGGGAATCTCTAAATAGATAACTATATGATTACTATTGTCTTGGTTTACATACAAGGTTGAATAGTCAAGACATTACATTCATTATAAATCCAATAATATTTCACTAAGTAAGGTTCAAAGCCAAAAGCTATATATTTTAATGTAGCAATCTACCATTTCAATTCTCTTTTTAAAAATTCTTATAGTCTTCATACTAGTTAGAAAATTTTCATTCATGTGGAGGATTGTTGAAATTGATTTTATAAAACAAGTAATGGATATTTTCAAAGGTCATATTAGATATGGAGGTCCACTTACATTTAGGGTAAAATCATGTTGGATTTTGTAATTCAACATGAGTACTTTAACATGAAATTTTAACATGTTTTAAAAACTAATTAAAAATGAATGAAAAATTATTCTCAAAGAATATTTAGATAGCAAAAGTTTCAAACCCAAAATTGTTTTATGAATTGGGCAATGGGCTTGTAGGCTTATAAGTTTGGGTTTGGGTTTGGTTAATGAAATATATTTTTTACTATTAAGTCTTTGTTTGATTAGTAATTTATAGTATATGAACAAATACATTAATTATGATGTGCTAAGAAAGAATGTATTGATGAATTTTTATAAACTATTATAAAAATGAATGTACTTATGAATTTTGATAAACTATTAATATTCAAGAATATTTATTAATGAACATTCATTATTTATGAGTATTCATCCTAATTAATAAACATTCATTATTTATAAGTAATTAGTTTTGGTTTTCAAGTTGTATAAATAGGTGGCTTGGATGAGTGAAAGTATAATAAAAAAATCTTTTTAAGTTTTGTGTTTCTTTGTTGTTGATTTTTCCAAGTCTTGCTCATTTGCTCATTCTTCATATCTTAGGAATTCATCTTTGTTATAAAGAAAAATTGAGTTCATCATATTAAGTTTATAAACCTTGAAAAGAAGTTCAAGATAGTGTTGTTGG
Source organism: Populus tomentosa (assembly GCA_018804465.1). NCBI lineage: Eukaryota > Viridiplantae > Streptophyta > Magnoliopsida > Malpighiales > Salicaceae > Populus > Populus tomentosa. The sequence goes on from JAAWWB010001499.1 coordinate 18,789, forward strand.
AATCTTGGAAGATATATTAAAGAAAGTCTTTTGTACTAAGTAAAGAGCTACAAAGCTTTAAAAAAAAATGATTAATTCTTGAAAATAATAAGAATTTCAGCTTGGTTATTTTATAAAGCCTTCAACAATTAAGTACCTTAAATTAGTTTTGTTGAAGTATAAATTGCAAGCTTACTATTTTTTATTATATTACGTGATTATAAACTAAAAAAATAGACTCACTTATTTAATCATTTTGTGATATTTGGACAACATGAATTTATCATGCTATTGATGTATACCTGAAGGTACCGTAATACAACTGTGAATGCGTGGCTTCCCTTATATTTTAAGTTAAATGAAATCCTAAATGCCAAAGCTGCACTTCTTTATGAACATAGATTTCTTGTATAAACATTTTCAACACTTTAGTTCAGCTGGATTGAGAAGGCTATGCTACCAGGGATCCTGAACCATGCTTAGGCATCGAATTGCATTTATAAAGTTATTTTCATATATGTTACAGCATGAGTTTCAGAAGTTTTATTTGACCTGGAACCTTCAGTTCACCTGCAATGTAAAAGGAACTGGTTACGTGTTTAGACAATCTGGAGTTTGATGAATTCAACTCTTAGATGCATCTTTAATTTGCAGAAATGAGTATCGGAGCCCTTGAAACATAAACGGTAGGTGTCCTGGTTTTGGCTCGTAGTTTTACTTGCAAACCAAAATTCTGTCTCTAAGAAATGAAAACCAAGTATTCACAACACCTGAAAGCACTTAGTTTGATATGATGGATGGAAAGCAAGAGAGCAGAGGGGGAATACTAAATATTTGTATATGGATGCCACTGGTATGTTATTGAGTTCCAAATGTCGAACACAATTGACATAATTTGGTTTTTTTCGTCTTCTTGTTTTTCTTTTCTCAACTACAGGATCATCCTTGGATTACAGATGCAGAGGGAGCAGCTTTGCAGACTCATGAACTGCCAGAAACTCTCACTGGAAGCAAGCACCCATGCAGAGTCCAGAATGAGAGGCTACCTCTTCGAATAAGTGTCCAAGACCTCTTCTTTGAACAGCTTCGGCTCCGTACATCAATATCTGGATGGTTCTGTCACTGGGAATCTTAACAACTCTAAATACTAGTGGAAACCTTGGACTTTCCAAAAATGACGGTTCCCATCAAATAAACTAAAAAAAAAAAGAGTTGTAGGTGTTATTGACATGAAGGAGCGTGTTTCTGAGCTTGAAAAGGAGTGTTTGGCCATGAAACATGATCTTCAAAAGATCCTAAAGACAGAAGTGGAAGATATTTTCCAAGCCGTTAGGGTTTAGACAGAAACTGCAGCCCTGCAATTCCAAAGAAGCGTGCAATTTAAAAGAGCAAGAAGCATCTGCAAATGGACTCCAGAATCATGAGAACGGTGACATGCCTCAGTAATCTTCAAATTCAAACTGAGTGGATGACTATGCCCCTCTACGTTTCTTGTTCATTATTTTTCTGTAGAATGTCATGCATCGATGCATTTTTTTACAGAACAATTGTGTCGTTACGTTGTTCGCGCAGAATTATTAATAATTCAAGACCTCTGAAACAACTGAATGGATTGGTTTCTCATCTTCAGAAACTTGGCATTCTGGTTGCATTCTTGGCTTTTTGAACCATTGATTTATTTCTTTTCAATTTTATTTCATAGCGGATCACTTTAGTTGTGTGAGCCTAAATGATTGTTATATAGATATTTGCTCTTCCTCTTCTGTTGGGACTTCAAATGTTATTTACAAAATATTTTAGGTTGTTCTGCGAAAAATAGAGCCCGGTATCTTTTTTAGTCAGAACAAAAGCATGGTAGAAGACTGCAGAAGAATACATCTTCAAATAACATTAACTCCCTTGATGGTATTGTTTTTACTTGCAGATTGAGGTCTCTGGTAGCCCCAGAACAATCATAAGAAAAATTAAGGGAGGTTGAATCCTCAACGAATCACTGTAACTCTTGTGAAGGAGCACATGCCGTGATAAGAGAAACAGAGTAAATAATGAAAGGGAGCGCAGAAAAAAATGAAACTCTCTCTAGAAAATAAATCTTTTTTTAGCATCTAGCATGGTGGGAGATTTTCGGGTGGTGGCAGAATGGATTCTTCAGGCGACTTTCCATTCTTAACGACGAAGGCCATCTTTAACCCCCGCAAGGTGTGGAGTTCCAGGGGACATTGCATAACCAAACACATACTGTTGAGTTTGTCTTAAATTATAGTACCTAGTAAAGTTTCAGGCGACAATGCATGAACCGAACACATACTATTGAGTTTTGTCTTAAATAATGGGCAAGTGAAAAAATAAATACCTATGTAAGTTTATATATAAAAACTTAAAGTTATTATATTTTAAAGTTAAAGCTTATTTGAAATTGCCAATATTCTCTGCAATTTGATGACCAGAAAGAAAAGAGAAAATATGAGTTAATTTTGGGTTAATTTAGAATCTTGAATAAGATAACAATTTTATATGACACCATATAATTTTTTATTTTCTCATATTAAATTTTTCTTATCATCTTATTTGTAGAATTGCCGAACCACATAAATTTCTTATGTGTACTTATGTGATTGATTCTGTTTGTTTTTTTATATTTCTCCACTTGCCAATTAGTTTAAGGTTTTATGGTTGTTTCCATGATAAATTTGTATCAGAATTTATATGGTTATTAGTTGGTTTTCACAATAGTGACAAAAGTAATGTCGATGATGAAGTTAGATGTAGAGAAATTTAATTATAAAAATGACTTCAATATGTGGCATATTAAGATACACGCCTTGTTAGTTCGAAAAGGTTTATTTAAGGCATTGAAAGGTGTAGATAATTTTTCTAAGGGAATAAATGATGAAAAGAAAGAAGATCTCACGATATGGGTATATAATGTTATTAAACTTTATTTGTCTGGTGAGATTTTAAGAGAGGCTGCTAAAGAAAACTATAGCTATTGAATTATAGATAAAATTGGAAACTCTTTATATGATCAAATTCTTGACAACTTAATTGTATCTGAAGCATCAGTTGTATACTCTCTAGATGAAAGAATGTATACTTATTAAAAATCATCTTGATAAATTCAATAAAGTAATTTTAGATTTGAAAAATATTGATGTTAAAGTTTAGGATGAGGACCAAGCTTTGATTTTATTATGGTTCTTACCTACATCTTATGATTATTTTGTTAATATTTTGTTGTACAAAAGGGACAGTCCTAGCTAGTTTAGAAGACATCAAAGCTTCCTTAAACTCTAAGGCGTTAAAAAGAAAAAGAGTGTTATGGAGTCATAATGATAATCATATAGAGGGTTTAATTGTGAGGGGTAGAGCAAATAATAAAGGTTCTAGTAGTGTTGGCATGCGGGATAAAAATTTAAACCTATGAAAATTAAATACTTTAAATGTCATGAAATAAGGCACTTTAGGACGAACCATCCTAAATGAAAAGATAAGAAAAATTAGGAGAAAACCTCTATTGTTGTAAATATTTCTAGTGAAGGAGAAAATTTTTATGATACTAAAAGTATTTTGGTCGTGTGTATTGGCAGCTTAGATGATAGGTGGATTTTTTTTATTTAACTTGTACATTTTATATTTTTTCTAATAGAAGCAAATTTGATACTTATAAAGTTATCGATTATACTGTTTATTAGAAGACAACAAAAGATTTTCTATTGTTGGTGTGGGTATTATTTAAATTAAGATGTATGATGACATTGTTAGAACACTAGAGGTTAGATATATTCAAGAAATGATGAAGAATTTAATTAATTTCTTTAAGTCTTCTTGATTTTCAAGGTTATGGTTATTTTGATAAATGTGAAGTTCTGAAGGTTTATAAGGAGTTTTTAATTTCCGAGGTTATAGTTATTTTCAATGAAAGCTAGTTAATGAACTAAACCATTTTCAAGGTTAAACAATTATTGATTGAGCTAGTGTATTATATATGGTTGATTTGGACAATGATTCTACTTAGTTATGATATATGTGATTAGAACATATGAATTAGAAAGGATGTTAAAGATTATCAAACGAGTTTTGCTATCTAGTTAAAAAATAAGTAAATTAAATCTTTTTGAGTATTGTGTTTATAATAAATAGTACGAGGTAAATTGAAATAAATTATGAAAATTAATTTAAAATCAATTAAATGTTAAAGAATAAATTTAATAAAAAAATTTCCATTAAAAAAGAAAGAAAGATGAATTTAAAAAGAAAAACACTAACTGGTATTATTATGAAGCCTGACCTTATCAAATAAGAGAACAGAACTAGAATCACAAGAGCATATTACTACCCCAACTTGGTTTTCTAAAGGGATCGTCTTGGTGGGAACGAAATGGGCCGTGAGGCAGCCTATTACTTTTGGGCGTTTGTAATGTACATGGTCCTGCTGATCAAAGTTGCCATTCCTGACAAGGTTGCTATTTAGGCCATGATGCTGAATGGAGCTCGAACTTGAGGCTCCATTAGAGCTCTCACTAGGCCCAATCTCCGAGAATATTTGAAGTGCTAGGCTGGCCCAATTAATGCTTTGAAAATAATCACTGCCCCATTCATATATATATATATATATATATAAAGGGTTCTCATTAAGAAAAGGAGAGAAACCCTAATGCACCTCAAGAAAAAGCTAGGCGCTTCAATATCGGGGGATTTCTTTGAGCCATTGGTGATAACATTTCACATCATATCATCTATGATGTTAGTTTGATACTCTTTTCTTGCCCCAGAGACTTCGAAACCTTTCTTGTCATCTCATCCCACATGTCTGTCTTTCTATGTTTCCATCTACGTGTAGCTCTGGTTTGGGATTTTTGACTTAATCAACAATAATGTCACGCGGGGACATAGAACAACCCCCTTTATTTATGAAAGCTTCTCCTTCCACCATTCCACCAAAGGTGGCATTAGGCATCTTTAAAGCAAGATTAACGCCTCAGAAAGACAAGATTGTTGATCAATTTTTGACATGGATTGTTTCGGCATCGGGTCCTGTTACAAGCTTGCTTCCCCTTGCCATAGCTTTCACGTTAAGATCAATCCCTGAAATGCGATTTGAATTTCAATGATGGGAGTTCTTTCGATCCAACACTCGATGTCCCTCCGAAGGGATTAAGAAAAGGTAAAACAAAAACCCATTAAAACCAACATTCAATGCAAAGTTAAGAACCCTCCGAACCTTTTGACTTGATGACCAGCTTGAAAAACAAGTGGGTACAGATCAGTCCTCTCAACCACAGACTATTGTTCCTAGATGTAACTGAGACAAAACACAGGGGTCATCATCTTGTCTAAAACTTTATAAGGCAACATGTGGCCCCTAGTAACACATGTCAGCGTCCCATTTAGTGGACGGTAGTGGGTCCTTCTATCGAAATTAACAAGAGGTCCCCTTCTCCTCCTCCTTCCGTTATTGGTCGTTGGTTGAGTTAGGCCTGCCCTTTGCCTCCGGTCCACTAACCTTAACAGGAAATGAAGTACTTTAAAATAGACTTGTGAAAGAAAAACAAACTGGACCCCCTTTCTCTTCTCTTGATCAATCACACTTCCCTCCCCCTCTTTGGAATTTAATCGTGGATACTGTTCCATTGGGCGATTGTTGCTGTTTTCCCCACTGTTTCTGGTTGACTTTGTCACACATATCAAGTTCTGAGAGAAATATTTTCGAGTGCATCACTGAAGGAGACGAGTTGATCAATGCATGTTCCTTGTGGTATAGGAGATGTCCGTTTACCATGTTTACTTAGAGTATCAAATTCCATCTCGTCCCATTCTGGCTCCATGACTCTAACTCACGAGAAGGAAAATGCAGCTGGACTACAAGGTATAGTCCAGTTATTTTGAGCCATTTCACAAAATAGCTATTATCATAATGCTTTATAAGTTGCTTTTCCTTCAAAGCTTTAAGAAGGATGGAGAAAGAAAAACAAATATAGAGACTAAGGGAAAGAAATAGCAGTTGAAAGATAGTTAAAACATAAATTAGTCAACATTTAAAATGGGAATGTTCGTAAGCATCTCATACTTAATTACAGCTTAACAGAAAAACATTAAATTTTAACTAGAATAGAGCATTTAAGAAGCTTAACATATTGAGATTAATTGCAATAATTTACAAAAAGAATTCCCACAAAGGAAATTTCAATGTTGATTGTCCAAAATTAGCTCCTTTCACTTCCAAACCCATCTAC
>JAAWWB010001500.1:0-25002 GCA_018804465.1 Populus tomentosa
CGTTTAAAATTAATCCTTAGTTTTGATTTGGTTAAAGTCCTTTAGTTGTTGATGTATCAAAAAAATTCAAAGAGCTTGAAGAAAAGGTTTGTCTTAAATAATTAGTTTTTTTTTTGTTCTAGTAATCTGATTCATTCTTTCTAGTAGAAATGGCTAATACCAGATACTCGCAAAGGATCATATTTGATGAATTTAGAGACTCTCTAATGTTTAAGTATCTTTTTTAGAGAAAATAAAATTATATTTTAGAAAAAAACACTGAAAATAAATATGCAGTAGATAATAAAGATTGAGAACTTGGAGCTTGAAGGATTCATGGGATATCATATAACCCACGAGTCTTGTCTTTTTATGGGGTTAAGGAGTTAGAATGTAATTTTACCCTAATAGCATTAATGAGAGAAAATATTCATGACATATGTATTAATAAAGGATAAATATCCTTACACAAACATTATTGTTGATGGAAATATGATGGGTCCTTAAAGGACTTTTATACACTATCTATTACACAACATTAATGTCGATGAAAATATGATAGGCTTTTAGAAGACTTTTATACACCTAAGAGTTTATGGAGAGTAGGATCTAAAATCTAAAGTTGAGCCTATATGGACTGACCTTTTTTCCTAGGTTGGGGCTAGGCATGTTTCTTGAGACCCTGGATTTTTTGGTCTTCAGGGGGGTTTTTTAGTCCCGTTAAATTTTTTATTATCAGTAGCCCCCCAAGTCTTTGTGATATGTTATACATAAAGACTTTGTAAAAATGTCTGATATGACGAGTTTATTAAATTTATTTTGTATGAGAAGAGAGGTGGAAACCCCAGGTAATATACTAGAGAGCCTTTGTGTAAGGACACACACCATAATTGAAAAGGAATTTCTAAACATGTAAAAGAGAACCATAAAAAAAACCCATACTAAGAAAAGTTTTCTAATGAGTGAAGAAACTCATGGAGGATTCTATACTGAGAAAAGTTCCTAAGTGGCAAAGATAAACCCAAAGAGGGTTAGCCTATACTTAGAAAATTTGCTAAGAGCCTAAAGATAACCTAAGGGTGACTTTTTATACTTAGAAAATTTTTAAAGTGGTTAGGGGAAACCCAAGAAGGATGAGTCTTCTACTTAGAAAATATTTTAAGAGGTTGAAGTAAACATATACATAAAAAATTTCTAAGTGGTTAGGGAAAACCCAAGAAATGTAAGACTTATGCTTAGAAAATATTTTAAAAGGCTAAGGGGAATCCAAGAATGGTGAGTTATACTTGGGAAATATTTTAAGAGATTTGTGGGAACAAATTCATGCCATTGCCTATACTTAAAGAATTCCAAAGGGGCAAAGGGGACGAACCTATGTTGACGCCTATATTTAGAAAATTTATAAGAAGCGAAAGGGAACATATAGAGGGTGGAGCCCATGCTTAAAAAATTTCCAAGTGACTAGAGGGAATAGGGCAAGCCTTATAGTTAGTAAATATTTTGAGAGTCTGAGTGGAACGAATACCTATCGATGACTATATTTAAAAAAATCCAAGGGGCAGAGGGGATGGACTCATATTGTTGCCTATATTTATAAAATTTTCTAAAGGGCGAAGGGGAACCTTTGTAGGTTGGAGCTCGTACTTAGAAAATTTCTAAGAGACTGAGGGGAACCCAAAAAGGGTGAGCCATACTAGGAAATATTCTAAGTGGTTGAGGGGAACAAATCCCCATTGACCCTATACTTAGATAATTTTTAAAGGGCGGAGAAGAACCCAATGATTATGGTGCTATTACACTATAAAGACCGAGTCAATCTCTTTCTTTGAGAGTTATTGTATTTTTTAAAGTAGGGAGCCTGTGGCCTCCTTGAAAATAACATGGGGCATGAAAGCCCCCCTAGAGAAAAATTGTGCCTAAAAGTGGGGGTTTCAAAATCATTCCTGAAGATAATATAAGGTCAAGGAGCCAATCCGAAGAGTGTATTAGTTCTCTGAGTTTCTATTAGCCTTAGCGGTATATACTTGGCCATAAGATAGGGGTCTTGTTGCTTTATTGAGGTTGGTCATCTTAAGTTGTCATAAAAGGTACAATTATCGCACCATAGACAACTTATTCCAAGGAGAGTGTGTAATCGCACTAGGAAGAACCCTTTCCAACGAGACTGTGTAATCTCACTAGGGAAAATCCCTTCCAAGAAGAGTATGCTATCGCACTGGGAAGAACCCCTTCCAAGAAGAGTATGCAATTTTGTTAGTAAGATTCAAAATGTAACTAAGTTTATAGGAGTTAAGATCTTTTCTTACATTGAGCACAAGAGGGTTGGGTTCTTCCCTAAGGCTAAGCCCATGAAAGTTATATTCTTCCCCTAGGTTAAGCCAATGACATTGGGTTTTTTCTCAAAGCGAAGCTCTTAAGGGCTGGTCTCGAAAACATTACCTGAGACCATGGATTTTTAAGTTAGGCCTATTGAATTTAAATTTATCACTTGTCGAGAGATTTTAAGCATTGAATGTTCATAAATGCATGATCAAATATAAGGAAATTCCAATAGACCATTGATAACATTAATTCCGGGAAACCATTGAATATCATAAATTTGATAATTTCTGACATGGTTTTTTGTTTAAAATATAAGGAAATTCCCATGGAAAATATCCATTGAAAAATTGCTTATCGGTAAATTTTTTCCATTGGAAATTATTTTTTTAATGGAGTTTTTTGAAATTGAAAATAATTTGGCAGGATCTTTAAACTATTGATGGAAATGAAGTTGTTTTTTTTTATTGTTCTTTTGAAAAGAAATATTTTTTTCATTTTTTATTCTAAATTTTTAAAATATTTTTGAAATTGAAATTAAAATTATATTTTTAATTAATTTTTGAAATTAAATATTTTTTATGCGGTTTTTTATAAAAATAATTTTCTTATTTATTGAATTAAATTTATTTTTATTTTTTAATTATTTCTTATTATAAGTTTTTGAAAACTCCCCATTACAAATTCCATAAAAGTAACTACCATGAAATTCAACCAAATTAAATTAAAATCTACATCAAAGGTAATGAAAAGATTCATAAAAAATAAATGATTAACATAAAAAAAAATATAAAGAATGTATAAAAATTAAATATTTTTGTTCCATCAACATTATTGATGAAAAAATCCCATCATAATTTTTATCAAAAACTATATCTATGTAATAATCTTATATTATAGATTTTGGATCAAATTTTTACTATTGATTTATTTGTCCCTCTTATGTTATATTATATTATATCACTTGTCATAATTTATTTTGATCCCTTTTTTTAGATATATTTTAAAATAATGAAAATAAATACAATACACACACACACACACAATGATCCATTAAAAGTTCAAGAATACATTTAACAGGCTTATTCAAATTATTTTGGGATAAGAAAAATTTCAAAGAGGCTACAACAAATGATGATCAAATTTTAATCAATTTAATCTATATGCAAGATAGGTATGATTCATCTACAACATGAACCTAATTATTTTGCAATGGTGGGCTATCCAAATGGAACATGTGGAAGCCTTCATTAATTAAGTGTTTTAATATATTTTATTGATTTCATATCAGTTTAGGAGTCCTTATTATATATGGAAACATTTATGACAACAAAGGAGCTAATATTAGATAAGTTTGACAGCTTAGTAACTTTTATCTCATGTGAAAATAAATTAACAGGGAGCCCATGTCCTATAATAAAACTAAATAGCAGCAACAAGCTTATATAAAAAGATTTTCTTATCATTCATTGACATTAGAGACAGTTTTGGGCTTATTTCTCCTAATATATAATTTAATGCTAACAAACATAACTTTCAATTTGATAGTTAGATTGGGCTAAAAGTTTTTTAGAAGATAACAAAGGCTTTATATATATATACAATGCATATTTTATAGTGATCAAACATTGAAAAGGCTTTACAATAAAATCCAAAAGATATTATGCGAGATTTATATTAGTTTGCTTGTTGATTTAAGATTCTTTTTTCTATTTTCTTTAGAACTTTTTTATTATTTTTTCAGTCATGTTTAGGATGTATTTATCTGATATAAATAGCTTGTATTTTTTTTTCAAACTTTGATTTTAGAATAATATTCATGTTCGTATGAGTAAAACTCGTACTTTTTTTGTTTTTCATTAAACTTACTTATCAAAGAATAAATAACTAACTTTATAGTGTCTTTCTTACACTTCTTATTCATGATTCTCTAAAATCATTAGGTGGGGGATTTATTAAAATAGTTTCGGTGCCTTAATTCAGGTTGTTGTTGTATCGAGTTATTATCAACTAAAAGTGATTTTAGCTTTATTGGATATGTTCTTTCTTATATGTGGGTTTTAGAATTCTTCCTTTTCAGGTTTGCATCAATTGGTATTAGAGCAAAGCTCTAAAACCAAGCTCTATCTATTTTTATTTTAGTTTTCATTGTTTAGTTAAATTTGATTGTTTGTAGTAACTAGTATAAGAAAAAAGTTAATTTGAAGTTCAATTACTACAAATCCATAGAGTATAAAAAAGATCAAAGAGATTGTAATTTACAAGTTGTAGAAATTCTATTACAAATTAAAATTGTCAAAAGATTGAATTCGAAAGCTTAGAGATATACAGTAATATATGATATTCTTTGCATTTTTGGCTTTTTAGTGTGAAATATTGATATTGGAATTATTTAGACATACTTAGGTTTGGATAATTTTAAAATTATTAAAAACAGTCATATCGGGTTAGTTTGTATCAACACAATTTTTCTTGTTTGCTATGGTCATATTTGGTCATATTAGTATTTTAAATATAGTTTTGGGTTAATTAAGTCATATTACATTAGTTTTATTTCCTAAACAATTATTTTTTCATCTTCATATCGTATCAATATCTAATTTGTAATCTTTTAGTGTTTTTGTGTTCATAATTCATTTTCTTTGTATTTCTTGGTTATTTCTTGCCTTTTGAGTCTAAAATACTAAGGATTTTGTTATTAAGTTATTTCTCTATGGTTTTTTTTTTAGATTAGTTCCTTAAAAAACTGAAAAGATGATTTAAGAGGTAAAAAGTGAAAAAGGTGAACATATTATCATAAAAAACTATATTTATGGGAAACACAAGAGGAGTGACATCTATTTGAGTGCACATATGTAAGAGATAGTGAGAACATGTTTTTCTTTCTACTAACATAATGTTTCAAATTTTAATGATGTCTATCAAAAGTGATTCATCATCACCGAAGGAGAGGGACAATCAAGCTTTTAGGTTTTTAGCTATGCAACAATAATTGGAGATGATGAATTTAAGATTTGTAGATGTTTTAGATAGATTAAAAAGGCATGAGACCAAAATAACTAGTTTACAAAAGGGGATAGACCATATAAGTGTCGAGGTTAGAATGTCATTAAGGCGTATTACTCCACCTATTAATGAGTTTACTGATGAGAATGTAGTGAGAAAGCCAAGGATTATGATAATGCATTAGTTGGTCATAATGATATATTTTGGCAATCCAGAAACTAAAAGGTTGATGGTTTTCGTCAGGTTGATCAATTCAGCCAAAGGGGTGAAATTCAAGATTTCATGCATCGTGATCGTTTGCATAGAAACTTGAGAAGTATTAAGATGAAAAATCCATCATTGTAAGGTAGAAACAATCTTTACGCTTATTTAGAATGGGAGAAGAAGGTTGAGTTGATTTATAATTACCATAACTATTTAGAGAAGAAAAGGGTAAAATTCATTGTCATCAAATTTACTGATTATGCTATAATTTGGTGGGGATCATCTTATTTTATATAGGAGGAGAAACTTTAAAAGATCTGTAGATACTTGGGATAGGATGAAAGCAATAATGGGGAAGAGATTTGCACATGACAATATTATTGGGACTTATATCAAAGGTTAAAAAAGTCTGAATTAAGGGTCTAAGAGGATTATCATAAAGAGATGGAGATTGTCATGATTAAGGCCATTGTAATCGAGGATAGAGAATCTATAGTGGTGAGATTACTGAATGAGCTGAATCATGATATTTTTAATATTGCTGAATTATAAAATTATATTGAGTTAGAGGATATAATTCATATGGCTATAAAGGTGGAAAGATAACTGAAAGGTTACTTAACCAAAACCTAGTGTTAATGTAAAGTGGAACCTTCCAAAGTTAAAAAGGAAGACAAAGTTAATTCTAAAGGTAAAATCAAAACTCAACCTACCTATAATCATGATATTAAATGTTTTAAGTGTTTAAGAGTTGGACATATAACATTGTGCCATAGTTTTGTGATATCTTAGAGAGATTGAATCTAAAAGTGATAAATTTAAAGATGATGAGATACCACCATGAGGATTGTAGTGATGAGGATGTAGAGTATCCAATTGAAGGTGAATTGTTAGTAATTTGATATACACTTATGTTCAGATCAAGAAAGATAATGTAGAGATGCAAAGAGAAAATATCTTTTATACGAGATACCATATCAGTAACAAGGTATGTAATATGATTATAGATAGTAAAAGTTGTGATAACATTGCTAGCATTATATTTGTTAGGAAATTGAATCCAAACACTATTAAACATCATAAACCTTATAAGCTTTAATTGTTGAATGAATGTGGTGAAGTAAAAATTGTAAAATAGGTATTGGTGTCATTTTTTTTTTATTGGAAAGTATTCTGATGAGATTTTATGTGATGTGGTTTCTATATATGAGAGTCACTTATTATTATGGTGTTTATAGCAGTTCCATAGGAAGACAATACATGATAGGTTTATGAATAGGTATAGTTTAATAAAAGATGGAAAGTCAATCACACTTGTACCATTATCACCAAAACAAGTTTATGAAGACCAATTAAAGTTAAAAGAAGAAAGAGAGGATGAGATTTGTGGGGGGAAAAAAAAAAGCTAGCTATGAATTTAGAAAAAGAGAAAAGAAACCATGAAGAGAGAAAAAACAGATTCAACTAAGAAAGGAAAATTAATATTTTTTGGCCAGTAGTGGAGGTAAAACATGAGGAGAAAAGAAAGAAAGAGTGAGAAAAGAAGATAGTGTGGAAAAAATAAAGAAACATCTAATTCTTTATACAAACAAGAGTAAGATAAAGAATTCATTTTATTCTAACATACCAATTATTGTACTTTTATACAAGGTGGCCTATCTTAACACTAACAAGCTTGATCATTGTCTTTTTAGTGTGGTTGTTTTCTTATTACAGAAGTTTAAAAATGTGTTCACCAATGAGATTCCTAGTGGCTTACCACCTTTTGTTACTCATTTCTAGACCCCACGTGTTGAAGATGGTGTGTATCTTTTTTGAATCAAGTGTAGGATTGTAACTCATATTTGCTGGAAAATTGACAAAAGCAAAAAAGAAAGAAATATTTTTTCGAACCTTGTTTGAGCTGTTTTCTACTCTTTTTATCCTCCCATTTGCTGCCAAAAGCATCAGGTTTTTTAGGTTGATAAGGAGTCTTCATATAAATCCCTTAGAATTTGCATTTAAAAAAACTGATTCTACTACTGTCGTAATTTTTTTGTTCCAACTTAGACTTTGATTCTGACTCGGTTTCGTATGATATCTGACCATCCTAGCCATATATTGTCACTCATCATATGTTGAAAAATTGACATGCACCTTTATTGGTCCTAAGGTCACTATTCTTAGGGCAGACTCTCGGTCAGATTTGGATGCTCGGCATTATCAGATCAAGAAAACCTTTTTGACCAACCAGTTTCCTGCTAGATTATGTTATCTAAAACGATTTTATCTCACTTCGAATCCTTCATCAAAGTTGTAGCCCAGGACACGTAGATGAATTTGGTTTTTTTCAATTATTGGTTTCGATAACAGAAGCTCAAGATATTTTCTTTTGAAATCTAGCGTGAAACTAGAGAATCCTATCGCGAAAAGGTTTCCAGCCGAGTTTAGTTGCAATGCTGTTCTTCAAAAGGAATTTATCTCACTTTAAACTCTTCATAAAAGTTATAGACCTGTACACGTAGATGAATTTAGGTTTTTGAATCTCCTGATTTTGATATTAGAAGCTCAAAATAATCCCATATTAATATCTAATGAGAAAGAAGAGAATTCTGCCATGAGAAGAATTTAGACCTGAGTTTTACACTAAAGACTCTATTTTCATCACAAATTTTTTTGTTCACTATTCTAAGGTCATACTCTTAGTCATATCGGGATACTCAGCGTTCTCAGTTTCTGAATCAGATCAGGATACATTTTTTACTAACCAGGTTGTAACAAGATTCTGCTCTCCAAAATGAATTTATCTCATTTTTTTATCCTTCATGTAAGTTGTAGCTCTACAAGTGTAGATGAATTTGGGCTTTTGAATCGCTTGATTTTGATATCAAAAGCTCATGATATGCTCGTTTGAATATCTAACATGAAAGTAGAGATTTATGCCGCAAGAAGGATTTTTCGACCCGAGTTTTGCACTAAAGACTCTACTTCCATCACAATTTTTATTGGTCGTTGTTCTTAGGTCATATTCTCAGTCATATCGGAATGCTCGGCATTATCAGTTTATGAATTAGATCAAGAGACCCTTTTTGACCAACTAGATTACTGTCAGATTTTGTTCTCTAAAATGATTTTATCTCACTTTGAATCCTTTATCAAAGTTGTAGTCCTAGATGCGTAAATGAATTTGGGTTTTTGAATCACATGATTTCGATATCAGAAGTTCAAAATATTTTTATTTGAATATCTAATGTGAAAGTAGAGAATCCCACCGCAAAAAGGGTTTAGCCCAAGTTCGCGGGCCTAATTCGAAGGATTTTGTTTGGACCAATGATTGAATTGAAAAGAGCTAAAATGAGAGATTTAATTGAAGAAGGATATTGAAAGCTGGAGAGGGGGGCTGGATCATCATAAATGATAGGATTTCTACCACATCGAATAAGGATAATAAGACTTTACAACATGCACCCTTACCCATCTATATATATATATAAAAAAAAAAAAACAAATGAGACATCGTCTTCTTTCTGTAAATTCTGGTGAATAGGGGTTGTAGAAAAATCAAGGGTTTAGTTTTTTTTTATATAAAAAAATCTCATTTTCAACCTATTTGTTAACCCAAAACACCTTGATAAACATATTCATTACCACAACAAAACAAGACAAAACCATGAAACGGCTTAAAAAACTTAAATCAACCCAAGGTCAAAATTATTCTTGCAGACAGATCTACCTCCTCGGGAAAGGAAAATAAAAAAGAAAAACACCTAGGTCAAACTTTCCTCATAAAATAGAGCTCATTAACATAAAAATTAACCTTTTTTGTGGCTAAAATTGTCAACAACAATAAATTACTCTTTTTATACTAGAGTCCAGCAAGCCTCTCTCCCTCCCCTAAAAAAAACGAAAAACAAGGAAAATAACATTTGGTACTAAAATTGAATTTTAAAAAAACTTTTGGTTACTTAATAACTAAAAAAATAGGGGACTAAAATGATTTTTTCAAATAAAATTCTAAAACATCATCTATTTTATTCGTAGTTTGTACTTTAATTTTTTTTTTCTTTCCATTCAACTTTTCTTTTCCAAAAAAATAATTAAATACTAATTCAAGTTAAAAATACTCAATTATATATATATAAAAAATTAAGTATAAAATTGAGATTAAAAAGAAAAACCATTATTACATTCCACCCTAATTTGTAAGGAAATAAGCAATAAAAAACTATATAAAATGTATAGTGATTTCCTCACGAGCCGTCGTTTCAATTAATTACTTAATAAATCATTAATTCAATTGCAGATAGGCTGCAGAGGTTACTTACAATCTATATAATAGGCTATTATATAGGCCAAACGATAGCTATATCTATATAATAGGTATATATAGGTTCGTACTTATGTGATGAATTTTATAAAATAAAATAATATGCTATTATCGTACATCGTTCAGAATGTTTCCTAGTCTTTTGTTTTCATGCTCTACTACAAACCAGGTTGAAAGTTTTTTATCAACCGGGAAAAAAATACAAGTGTTTGCAATGCATTTTTCATTGTCAAGAAAAACTTTAGTTGAGAATTGAAAACAATAACGCATATGTTGAATTAAATAAATTAAAAATTATATATAATAATAAAATTTTAAAAAATATTAACATTAAATAAAAATTGGGTCAGTAAATTAAAAAAACAAATACATATTAAAATATTTAGGAACCTTTTTAAAAACAATTTAATTGTACAACAATAAAACAATTTCTTGTGGGAAAAATAATAAATTCAATGCCATTGAAAAAAAATGATTTTCTAGTATAATTCTTTCTTTTCTTTTTATTATATTTTTTCAATAATTTTTTTTATCAGTTCTTAATTCAATAAAAATCTAAAGCAATTAGAACCAACCAAAATATCTAGATAATTTGAAATGATGATTAAAAAAAAAAAGTTTCCCTTCAATCAAAATATTATTATCTTATTGATGCTCTTTTCTTTTTCTTTTTTTAATGAAAGGTTATACCGAAAAAAAACATGTGTTAATTGTTATTCTATAATTAAGGCAACAATAACACCTAGAAGGTGAATTAAATATTCCACTAATAATAACAAATATTGCAATTAACTTAATTTAAATAAATTAACCAATAATATAATTAAAATGCTTAAAGTAAGGAATAAAGGGATAGAAATTACAAACTCAGTTTTTGACGTGGTTTGATAAGCCTACATCTACACCTCAAGCACTAAACCGGTCTTGAGTATTGTATTATTTACTAATCCAAGCCAAAGATTACAATGTCCATAATGAATCCTCGCCAAGCTCTTTTCACCACTTGAAGAAATATCAATATTTTTCACCTGGGTGATATACCTCAGCAATAACTAAGAGGTTTTCACTTGAATTATTAAAAGTTTATTATTATTGAAATGTAACAACATTCTCTCAAATAGTAGATAATACAATTAAAAACTATGACCTTTATAACTAACTCAATGGCATTTAGAAAGTATGAAAGTGTTTAAGTGTAGTGAGTGTGATGATTTATACTCTTATTTTAGAATATATAGGTTCAATTTAGCACAACTTTAGAGTATACTAAGATTGATGATTTCTATCTAATTTTGCTTTTGAAATAGTCTTTATATATTGGATGTTTAGAATCCTCTTATATTTTTGCAAGAATAAAAGTTATTTATAAGCTTTCAAAAGTAATTAGTCATTTCTAGCTAGTTGTATCCCACTAATAGCTCAAACGGTCGACCGGTTTAAAATTAGTCAAGTCAATCTATCTATCGGTTCCTATAAAATTTTTAGGTGTTCATCCCTAATGAATAAGTGTTCGACCGATTCACTTGATATCACTAAGAAGTTGATCAATTCATGTAAAATCCCAGTTTTGATTGTTTTTAAACATGTTGAATTCTAAAAACTGTTTTATCAATCCCTTTAAAATGCATGCAAAGTAAAGTGTATGAGTTCATTTTAATTGTGCAATTAAAATAAGATGTAAATATTTATATAAGCACTAAAATAAACACTTAATTCTAAGTCTTCACTTACTCTACTTCTTGGACTTCTTTCTATTTTTCTTGTTGATATGTTCTTGAAAGAAACTTATTTAAAATTTATTCTCAATAAGACAATATTAGTTCATTTTTTATTTAATTATTATCATAAAAATATATAAGAATACTAATATGTGACCCAAAAGTCAACAATCTCTTTTTTTTTATGATGACAATTAACATATAAATATAGATTAAAAAAATTAGTCTTCTCCTATGTTTTGCAATACAATGCCTTGGAGACTTTAACAATTATAATCAATCTATAAATTATATTTCTTCCCTTTGATAATTTGTTTTATATATTTTTTCTCTATTATTTCCAATTCTTTCCCTTTTAATCATCAATGAAAAGCAATAAGGGAATCAATGCAAAGCATAAAGAAACTGAATATAAAATCATTACATAATCTTTAAATAGTTACAAAATCCATTAAAAAATAAAAACACTAAAAACCATAAAAACATGAAAAGCATAAAAACATGCAAGTTCTTGGTATAATCATCTAAAGTGGCAAATATCAAAAGAGTAAATTAGCCATCATTGCATTGATATCCTGTAAGTCACTAACTATATGGTCTTCTGTGTTTTGAAGATGACTCACATATGTCTCAATATGAGCGATGTGATTTTCCAGCCTAGATCGCTAAGAACTCAAGAAAGCCTCTTCATGCGAGAAAGCAGGTGACAAGGTCTCTAACATAGCTATAAACTCATCATCATCACCCCTTTATTTTTCCCCTCCATCATGCTTTTCCTCGTCATAAACCTCAAGTTGGTCTTTAGAAACCCAAGCACCATCTTCATTTAGAATATATCTCATCTTTCTAGTATCTATTTTCATGTTCTTCGAGTACGTGTTCTTATTCGTACTCATCAACAAAATATCAAAATGCTAAAAAATAGTAAGACATTGACCATATAACAAAGTTTTTTGCTTTTAATCATAAGCCATGATAAAATTCCACATATAATATAAGATAGATTAACATGACAACCCCTAATCATACAATCTATCAAGCACATATCCATGAATATAAACTCATCAAAATGCCCTTTCTTTAGCAAGATATTATGTGCTATGATGTGATGAATAATCCTAGGTCATAATAGCAAATTATGGCTCTTAATCTTAGCACTTGGTGGAAATTCCAATCTGTCACTATGCTGAGCTACAAATTCATTATATATAAAATCTAATTATGGGTATGATTTTAACTTAAAAAACTATTGATACTTTAATACTTATACCTAAAATATTACCTAAATTCTCCCAATAAAATTCAATATGCTTGTTTTGTAAACATCTAACAATCCTAGGCTCTATATTTATGCTCATGTTTGTTAAAAAAAAAAAACATTATAATTAACTTTAGATATGTGAGATTTTTCAAATAAAACAAGTTACTCCAACCCATATAATTAAAGATACTATCTATTTCAAAATCATTTAACAGGAATTGATCAATTAGCTAAAGAATTCATAAATCTTTCTACATTGTTAATTTGATAAGAAGTATGATCATTTACCTATTTTCATCCTGATTCCACCTCCCGGATACATTTATTTGGTGTCATTGCTCTTGGGTCTCTAAGGAATTTACTCCAAATAAGCTGAGATTGAGTGGGATTTAGGAGATTTTAAGAATTATTCTTGGGTTATTATATACTCTATAAGCCTTACTAGAGGAGAAATAACCATGAAATAATGAAAATTTTCTCAAAGACAAAATGCATGAATTCTTCAAGACAATATAATTTTTTTTATAATGAAGGTTTTCAAGAGGTGGAGGAAACGAACTCATGTTGACACCCATACTTAAAAAATCTGTAAAAGGCGAAAGGGAATCCATGGAAGGTAGCGCTTGCACTAAAAAAATTTCTAAGTGGTTGAGGAAGCCCAAAAAGAATAAACTTTATGCTTAGAAAATATTATAAAAAGGCTCAAGAAAATCCAAGAAAAGTGAGTCATATTTAGAAAATATTCTAAGAAATTTAGGTGAACGAATCCTTATCGACATCCATTCATAAAAAAATTATATTCGTACCTTGAAACATGAATTTTTCATTATAAAAAATATTCTGGGATATTTTATGTGTCAATTAAGATCATTTATTTAAAATCTTGAAGGTTAATTCTCACACAGTGACAGAAATTTAATAAATGCTTTGAACTACTAGCACCGATATTTGTACTTAAATTAAAAAAAGAAAGCATTATTTTTAATACTAATACCAACATAAACAGGGTGAATAAAATCAATATACATAATTGATTAAAGCAAAGAACGATGGTACATAGAAATGGATCTTCTTCTTTTTTATCAGGTCATGGAATCATATCGTTGCAAAAGAGATTATGTACAGCTGACTAAACCCTGCAAAAAACAAAATTTAAATCATATTGAAATAATTTCTATTCATTTGTCAAGCAGATTCGGCTTGACCACAGAGAAAACCAGTCAAATTCACATGGGTGATGCCAATAATTTCACATGTGATTACCTGTGTAGAAATCAATGAAGGAAAATTAGGGGCATAAAATAGAATAATAAATACTATGGAAAGCTCACAGGAAGATAGAAATCTGTAACGTGGGTCGATCTCATCTTAGGTTAGGTGTAAGTCATAGTTAGGAATTAACATCAGAAAAGCTAATGACATGAAGTATGCCAAACAACAAAAATAGCAGGCCTATATATATATATATATATATATAGATCGACAAGGCTTCCACTGGAATTGGACAGCGCAAAAATATGATTTTTGGACATGACAACTCTACCACCTACAAATCAAAAGTAAAATTTTAGGTTAGGCCATGCTAGCCACCCACTTTCCTGGACACTGCCTAAAAATCACCATATGCACCTGGCTGAAACTTAAAGATTAGTTTACTTCTCTTGATTGGCTAGACTGGGAATTCATAGAATTCTCTTGTAGGTGGTTTAATCCTTTTGGAAATCCATCGTATACTTCTATTCATTAATTTGATTTATTTTTATATAAAAAAAATTTAATTATTAGATGAGATTTTAATATATAATTTATATTATTTTTTTATATATTATCTTGAATAAAAACTTTTTAAACTTGAAACTTGTACGAATTTATATTATTCAACTCGAAAATTTAAATTATTAGATAAAATTTTAAGGTATAATTTATATTATTTTTTAATAATTTTTCTATTCTTATGACAATAGTTATTGGATCTGTTTTTCCAGATTATACTTGATGCAATCCTTTTTAACAGAACCTTCTATGCTCTTATTATAGAAAAAATATATTATACAATAATATTCAATAGATATAATAAAGAAGACGGTAACTGTTGTCAAAATGTCTGATACAGAGTGATTTAAAATCACGAAAAAATACCCTAATTTATGCAAAAGGGTAACATATTTGTAGGATTTACCATATGGTTCTATAGGTAAAACACCCACAAGTTATGATTATCTAAACTTACAAGAGAACAGAGATTTATCATGTTGTTTCTCATTGAAGTATAAATGCCCTTTTTTTTTTCTAAAAATACGATGGAAATGGTCCGAACTCAAATCGGATTCTTGTTTGAAAGCAGAACCAGTCGAACTTCATATATATTATAGACGGCTAGCTAGCTAGTGATGTAATCTGAAACATTAAAAGCATGAAAGCAAGCTCAAGTTGAAGCAAAAATTATTCCAAACAAAACGAAAGGTTATAGTTTCTCTGAAATTAGTGTAGGTATGTTGGTAAGTAGCCATTTAAGGCATTAATGTTATGACTCTCTCATTGATGGGGACCAAGACTTGACAGTTTGGTACAAATAATATATGCAGGCCTCATGAGACATCATTTTCTAGCTCTAAAGGGGGTCCATGCATGCACTGGGGTTTTTCTCCTATCAAAATTCGCTTTATACGTCTGGTCATTTTTCGCCTATTTTAATATTCTCCCTACGGTGCTAACCAAGCTTTGGATCCTTAACAATGAATATTTCATAAACCTAACCCCTTATCATGCAAGACTAATAAGTTCTTGCCTTGCCCAATTAACAAATCTCTTGGTTTTGATTTAGACCCTCTGCCGATCGACTGGTAAAAAGATATGGATCAAACATGTGTTCCAAGAATTGTGTTACTAAGAAAACACCATTGATTGTTTTTTATAAAATGTCAAGCAAACATTAAAAAATAATGCTTTTTTTTAGTTAAAATCTGACCTAAGAGCAAATAAAGAATCTTTTTTTTATATGAAGAGAGAAAAATGCCGAAGAAATTAGTGTGAAAGCTTTTCGGTGCCGAACTTGAGTGATTTAAGATTTTGACAATAATATTGGCCTTCTTTCTTTGGATTGCATTAACAAGGAAAGGGAAATATGGGAATTATTGGAGATATTGAAAGAGATTGATAGACTGTGCAATTGATCTAATCATATATTACGTATGAATGTCCCATCTCTTTATTCTTCACCGAAATCTTGTGCATATCTCGGTATTAATTTCTGCCAAGATTTCTAATTAATTTCGAGAAAACACGGCATGTTCGTTGTTTCTAAGAAGAAAAATAATTTATAAACATCAGAAAAGGGTACCGCTTGGGCACCTTTAAGACAAATAAATAATGAAACAATAAGCAGGTTCCATTATTTTCTTTAATAAAAGACTATGATATAGGCTATTTCAGTCTATGAATCTCTACTTGGGAAAGGAAATGATGTTGCTGAAATGCCTACATCACCCTATGTTTCAATTACGTGTGTTAAACCATCAACGCCACAAATTTTATGTTATTTTATTAATAATTATCAATATTTATTTCGTAATTTAATGTATTGACAAGTACAAAAAAAAAAAAAAAAAGTTTGAGCCTAATATAATATTTTATCTGATTGTTGCATGCTTGATTTTATAACGGGTCGCTAACTATAATCACATGATTTTTTGAAATTTTCTAATTATTTTTTTATTTCTCTATTATTTTTCGTAGTTGTTTTGGGATTTTTTTTTCATTCCTGGTTTAAGTTGGTTTATCTAGTCTTTAAACAGCCTAGTATGTTATTTCCATAATAGTTTCTATGAATAATTGGATTTCAAAACAGATTTCCGCGTTATAACTTGGGATTTAGAAACCCTAATTTTTATATCGATCTTTCACGTCAAATACCAAATAAGATTTGAATTTGCTAATTCCCGTTTTAGATGAACAAGCTTACTCAACTCTAATAGCTTAACCGAAATTCACATTTCATCGATGCAACGAAAACATCAGAGTCACTTCGGTTCAGTTTGATTGCAGTATGGGTCCGGGGGACCTCAGCGTATGCCTTCTCCTCCAGCTGCAGAATTGATCAGATTATAGTTCTCATCGATTGACCACCCACCGCATCAGGTGCTGCTGGACCGCAGTCAGCTTCGCACCTTCCAAGAAACCGCGGCAACTGGGCTGTTGTTAGTTCAGAGGTTTTACTCGTGTGGGACCAATATCCATGGTCCTGCAAGGGGCACAATGGGGATCATGTTCTTTGATGTTTATCTCTGTAGCCCACACATAATTTACCGATCACTGATCGGAGCTTCAATCTTCAGCTTCTCTTTAGAGGTCGATCTTGCTAATTATTTCATGCAGGATAAAAAGCAAAAACTTTGGGATCGTAGACCTGATATGATGGCCTCATGACTTTAATTAATCAATCAACCAATTAATTACTAAAAAAATAAAAATTAACCTGAGGACTAACCATGCCACGAAAGGTTTATATGCGGTGAGACCCTACACGAGTACCATCCATTAAAGTGAAAGGCTAGGTGAGTGGAGGCATCGAGTGCCTCCCTAAGTGCACCAGCCCTAAACTCATGAAAAGGCAATTTCCGTCTTTGAGTTGATGAACTGGCCCCCGGGCGCCTGGTCCCCTCTACTGCATAATTTAAGACTCCACTGTTTTACAAATGTGTTTTTAGCCAAAAAGCATGCCTCCCAGAAGGTATCGTGCAAAAGATCCACTATGTATTTCATGATTACATAATTAACTCCCATGAATGTATGTTTAACTTAATTAATGGCAAGTGTCCAAGAGTTTTGTGTTAATCATTTGACTAACACAGCTGTGTTTGCCATGTTTGACTAACACAGATGTGTGTGTTTGCCATGTTTGACTAATAATTAGGGCTTGGAAGTCGTAATTAACCAGCCCTTTAACCCAGGTAATATCTGTACCCAAACATGGAAATGCCGAGCAAAGAATTTGCTAAATAATTAAAACTTAAGTCACCTGTGGAATTTAGCTATATTGCAACTTTCACTGAATGAAATTGTCCACCAAGACACCAATATTTACCAGGTTTAATCACACTTACGTCTGGAATTTAATTTCTCTAAGCAATCTGATGTGAAAAGGCATATAAATCATGAATGATGACACTATATTGTCACCAGTCAATATAATTGAGAGAAAGCTTTCTTGTAAAGAAGAAAAGCTAAACAAAGGGTGTAACAATAAGATACATGTCAATTCCTAGCAGACAAGTAGGGTTTTCATAGATAAGTTGGTTTAGGTTTGGAATCATATCTAACTCAATCGGTTTTTAATATTTTATAAATTATAAATCTAATTTTTTCAAAAAAAATTAAACTTGAACATGTTTAATATATAAAATTAGCCTAAGTTTTTTATAGATATTACAGATTTTCATGGGTTGTGTTTAATTAAAATTAAGATTTTGACTCAATAAATTGGTTGAAACCTGTTACAAGCTATAACAAAAAATTTAGGTTTAATATGTCAATTGAATCAATAGAGTAAAATTGAAAAATTAATTGAAAAAATAAAGGACATGGCATATAACAACAAATTAAGTCCTGAACAATAAAAAAAATTCAATAACACAAGGATTTGGAAGCAGTTAGTTGATGATGCAACAACAAAAATAAGATGTGAATCATTCCTCACCTTTCACTCTAGTCAAAACCTCTAAGAGAGTTAAAGATTATTGTCAATTATTCATGGTTATTGCAAATATATAATTAATCAATTTAGATTTTAGGCTTTACAGTAAGGGTTTTGAATTTCTTTTAAAGTTTGATTGACCAGGGTATAATGGAGGTTTGTCGAAATCAAGTTGGGACTTTTTTTATAAGGATGGTAGGAAGGGATTGGTGGTTTTAGTTTGTTGAAACAGTGGCCAGAGGAGCTTGTCGTCATCAACAAGATAAGGAGATTAGTGAATGAGAGGTTAAGCGACAAGAGAGAAAAAAATATTGAATAGAGAAAAAGAAAATGATTATTTATACCAAGAATTTTCTGGAATATAGAGTTATACTGGCAATGGGTTGTATAGGGTATATAAGTTAAGTCAAGTTGATTTATAAAATCCTTACTTGTAACTCAACTTGTGATATCCACTTCTTGTATTTTTTTAATCCATCATCATCTGTAATATTCATATTATCTTATTTTAACGGGTTGAGTCTGGTCAAATAATACAATTATTTCAAAAGTGGTAGTTTTTTTGAACATCCTAGTAAACAACCACCAAATTTAGAAATTACCACTAGTTATGTGACACATGTTAAGTTGGATAATTTTTTTTCTCAATAAAAAATTTAATATACATGTTTTTCCAATGTGTTTTTAGATATAAAAAACTCCAAATTACAAATAAAAATGCTTGTACAAATATTTAATTAAATAAATCAATATTTAAACAAGAGATAATTAAAATTAAGCTCTTTGAGCTTGCAACAAGAGTTATGCATTCAGTTGTATCTAATAACTTTGTTTCTTTTGATAAATTTTTTGTTCAATCAAATGGTTATTCTTGCCAATAAAAGGTAAAAAAAAAAAATCAATGAAAGCAAATTGAATAAAATTATGAAGTATATAACTATCAAGCAACCCATTATTGAATAACAACTTTTAAAAAATAATTAAAAAAATATATGGGTCAACCTGGGTTAACTCGCTAACCTTGTAACCATGAGTAAAGATTAGGATAGACCCATAGAGAGGAAAGACAAAAAAGCACAAAGATTAATTCCTAAAAAAATATATGCTGAAGAATGAAATTTTAAAAAAATCAATTTAAAAAAAAAAACCAAAGTTAACTCGTGCTAACTTTGAAAACCTGTAACTGTGGTCATGGGGCCGAGATCGACTGTATAAAAAGCTAACACAAAAAACAATGAGGCAAAATTCTTAATAAAAAAAACTCTTAGATGAAACTAAAGAAAAGCTAATTTTCTTAAAAGGAAAAAAGACTCATGTTAATCTTCTAAACATGTAATCCTTGGAAATGAAAAAAATATATATACAACACTGAAAAATTCTAAACTAAAAAAATACCAAGGGTTAAATTGGGAAAAATGTAAAAAAGGATTCAAAACAAAAAAAAAATAGAAAATAAAAAGAATTGGAATCTAATTGGAGTTTATATTAAATTTTTAGGGATGAAATTGAAAATCATATTTAATTAGTAAAAGGAAATAAAAATATTAAAAAAATAAGGATCAAATTTGACATAAAAATCAAATTAACCTAAATGATAGGGACAAAATTGATGAAAAAATAATCAAAATAAGATTAAAAAAATATATAATAATAAAAAGAATGAGGACTATATTACATATACAAAATACATGATAGGACAATCCATACTTCAACAAAAAAAAGAGAGAGAAAAGAGGAAGATAGAGAAGAAAAACCATCAGGACCTAACCAGAGCTCGACACACACATGCATCACACCACCACATAGAGGATGTTGTTGTGTTTCTAATGCCATATTTGATGGTAACTTTTGACCACTAGATTCCACTGCACACACCGCTTGAATGGTGTAAGAGGTGTCTACTCATTAGCGTGTGTCAGGCATGCCTACAATCTTTTCTTTTCTTTTCATTAATATTTTATATTTATCAAAAAATCAAAATTTCTTTTACCCACTTGAAAAAAAAAAAAAGCTAAGCTTAAAAAAAAAAAAAAAAACCTACAAGGAAGCTTTAAATTTTTTTATCTCAGCATCCAAATACTTTTACTGTATATTAAAATTTGAAATATCAATAAAGCGCCTCCACCAACTAATTATTATATATATAAAAAATATTATGGAAATATCAAAATGCCCTTGGCCATTAAAGAGTAAGACTTAGCTTTTTGTGAGTAATTTAAGTAGTTTATTGTGCTTAAAAAACTAAAAAAAAAATGAAAAAAACCTTTTGGAAACAGCTTTAAAAATTTTGATTCCAAATATAATATAGTCATTTCAATATACAACAAGATAAAAAACAAAAATATATCTCTATCTCTATCAATGGTAATAACAAATGAACTGTTATGTAATGATAAGATACCCCTAATAACTTGGTATTTACTTGTTTTTAAAAGGGCAAAATGGAAAAACATCATGGACCATCCATAATGTTTTTTTCATGCGTTTTAATATTTCTTATAACATTTCTCATAATTTATGGTAAATATATTTAATCATTATCATATTTCCAATATTTTATTCTACATTGTTTTTTTTTAGAATAATATAATTTAAATTCTTTTTATTTGATAATAAAAAGAAACATGTTTTAAATATTTTAACCACATTAGAGTTTAGGGTATTAAGCATGGTTATTAAATTTAATCTAGGGTTGATTTTTGTAAAGTCCAGGTCATGGGGTTGATTGTTATAAAGTCTGGGTCACAGGACGGGTAAGTTAATATAAGCTAACTTTTTTTTTAATAAAAAATAATCAAAACAAATTATTTAAAAAAAATAATAGATTTTAATAATATTGATTGTATCATTGACCAACTTAAGTTTTAAACCAAGTTATCCTAAGTTAATTTTTTTAATTCTTTGTGAAACTCAATCAAGCTAAATTACATATCAACGGGTTGTATAAATCAAGTTTAATAAAAATAACATTATATAAAAGATGTGAATTAAGGACTAAAAGTCAAGACTGATTTTTGTTTGAAAAAACAATTGAATTAATTTTTTTTTATATAATTTTAATATGCTAATATAAAAAAAATTATTTTAATATATTTTTAAATAAAAAAAATATATTTTTTAAATTCCATGTTAGGAAACACAAAATATATAAAAAAAGGGCATGGGATGGAACATGCTCCGAAATTTGATCCTCAGGGAAAAGACCAAAATGGGGCGTCAAAATCAATTCACTAATCATGACTTCTCCCACTAAGCCCCAAAGTTTGAAAAAACTCACATTTTATGGCTTGACAAATCTAAGCGGCTCTCTTTTATTGGTTGGCACCACCTCACCATGTGTACTTTATTGGTCAATTTCTTTTTTAAGTTCACTCACTTGAAGGGGTAATTAGAGGGGGAAAAAAGGGATATACTAGAGGGTAATTATGGAAAGAGAAATTGGAGTGGAAGGCTGCGTTTGGCTGGGTAGCGGGCCAAGATTGGAACCCTCACCAAGCCGACAAATCCCCGTTTGAACGGGGCATCATGTGGATTTTGCAATGAATATGAGCAGCACATTTTCCATTTTACATGCATTTCCTCAGGCACACAACCATGGTGGCTTGGTGGCTCCACCACCACCACCACCATCTTGGTTTCCGCTGCTGTCACCACCTGACTTTGTTTACGACTAATGCTTATAGTTTCTATCATTTCTTAGCCTAAAATTTCGTTATATGATATAAAAGTAGATAGTGAAGCACGTGTACTTTTTTAATTCTTATCTTGTAAATAGTATGGTTGTTTTTTGTGTTTAAATGGTTTTTTTATTTTAATTTTTTTATTTTTTTTAATTGTTTTGATCTACTGTTTTTAGTTTTTTAAAAAATATATTATTTTAATATATTTTTAAATAAAAAATACTTTAAAAAACAATCACAACCATAATACCTTATCAATAAAAATAAACATTATTTCACACACACAAAAAAAAAAAGAATTTGATCTTAATCATATAAATTGATTAATTAAGTTTAAATCCTATTTTTTTCTATT
Source organism: Populus tomentosa (assembly GCA_018804465.1). NCBI lineage: Eukaryota > Viridiplantae > Streptophyta > Magnoliopsida > Malpighiales > Salicaceae > Populus > Populus tomentosa. Next base: position 22,521 of record JAAWWB010001500.1, read on the forward strand.
AGAAAATATTTCATGTTTAATAAGTTTTTATTTTATTTTATTTCTAGTAAGTATTAATGCTATGCTAATTTTATCAAGAGTGGAAAAAAATGTTTTTTTGGATAATATGATATCAACGTTATATTTTATAATTAAAAAGTAGATATACCAATGATGAAAAAAAAAAAAGATGTTTTCTTTAGTAAGAGAACGTTCTGTAAATTATTATTTTTTGGTCAAAAACCAAAAAAAATGCTGAATTATTAAGAAATAAAAGAGTGGTAAGGATACATCCAACCGGATATAATGGGCGATACTGAGCCGTTGCTTGAAAAGGCATGTCGGCTATGATGAGCCGGCGGCAAGTGGGGTTAGAGTGGTTCATTACGCGCGTGTTTTTCTTTTAAAGCGTGCCCACGATTTCTTGGCTGGTCATAATTAGCTCGGCTTGAGCCATATCTGGTAAGAAGGGCTGAGACATATCTGGTAACAAAGGCTACGCGTGCGGCTGCGCCGATTGCACACTCCTATTATTTTTGGGCTAACCATTACATGCGGTAAATTTGGGATGTAGACATTGACCTTTTTACCCTCCCTTCGATTAATTGTTTATATCAATATTTTAAAATATATCACCGCCTGGATTCCCATAATCTAATCTCGAAGAATAATTGTTATGAACTTGAATTGATATATGTATTCCTTCGGTGGAATTTTTTAAGAGATATATCACGTATTATTCGTTAATTTCCTAAATAACTTTTATATTCAGTTATTTGATTAAATCAATTTCAAAACATTTAGAATTATATATTTTCTAATTGATATAGGGAATTTTTTTAGATTATTATGCATAGCACAAAAAAAAATTAACAATATCTTAATAAAAATCTGTTTGAAAGTGTGATAGATATTACTTTTAAATTATTTTTCATACTGAAATATATTAAAATGATAATTTAAAATATATATAAAAAATTATTTTTTAATAAAAAAATAAAATTTTTAAAAAACATGATTTATATTCATTCTCAAATAGTTTCTAAATAATAGTTGAAAATTCTAAGCTTAAAATTTTTAAAAAACATGATTTATATTCATTCTCAAATAGTTTCTAAATAATAGTTGAAAATCCTAAGCTTTTAGAAAATCCTTGGAGTGGTAAATAGTTTACAAGTAAAAACAATTTACCCCCATCACATGACGTGATTCTTTTTGCTTACCAAAAATAATAATAAAAGTTTTTTTTAAAAAAAAGGCGATAAAAGCACAATGGGCCTTCATTCCACGTATTTGCTTGGGTTCTGCGGCCCACGATAGAGAAATTCTATCGTGTCTCTCTCACTCGCTGATAGATATCGTGTCATCCAAAACATCCATCTCCTCCAATGTAGACGAAGCGTGTAGCACGCGCATGGAAGGCGAGCGTGGGAATGGGATCTATGTATTGAAGGAGGGGACAGGGAGGAGGTTTGATGGAGCTTCGAGTAAATTAAAATTGAATAATCATTTGAAAGGAATCGAAGTCTCGACATTTATTAAAGTGGAAAAGGAATTAATTGGGAAATTAAATGCATGGAATTATTGACTGGGATTTGGATCTGAGCTTATTTACACCACACCCGTTGTCAAAAGCATATATTATATATAAAAAAAATATATAAAGCAAAATGTCAAGGATTAGGAATAGCATCTTGTGAGATTTAATGTATGATTTGTGTGATTAGTTGGAGTAATCTTAAAATATTAAAAAAAAAAATTAGTATCTAAAAATATCTTTTACAATTAAATTAAATAAACAATAAAACAAGTATGTTTACACATATTAAATTATCTTTCAAGTAATATAATTAAAAAGATAACATTAACTTGCGAAAAACAACACAGCTATTTAATAAGTGTGTGTATATATGTATGTTTTATAGTTTAATTTAAAATTTCAAATAATACTTGTAATATGCAAACACAATTGACATGATTTTATTTGCAATAATTATAATAATTATCAATGAAAACAATTAGTTGTGGTCAATTCAAATTTTATATAGAATTCCTTAATTTGTTAGGTTAATTAATAGATATAATAATTATTTGTAGGCAGTTTAAAATTTAATAGGTTTTTTTATAGGTTTTTTTTATTTATATAGAAGTGTCCGGGACAGTTTGCACATAACTCAATTAATTCTCACAAATTCTAAAATTAATGACCAGTAAATCTCGGTGGCTATCAAAATTTAAATGAACTACAACTAACATAGTGAAGAACCCTATTAAATTAGAGAATGAAAGTATTTCTTAGCTTAGTTAATCAATAACCATAAAAAAATATTCTAGCAATAAAATAAAATAATATATATATAACTGTTATTAAATTAATATAACTTGGCTAATTGGTTTAGAACTCGATTGATCCGTATCTTTGTCTGGATTGGTAAAAAAAAATAAATTAAAGTTGACTCGATTTAATATAATTAATGATAAAATCTCGTTAATATTTTTTAAA
>JAAWWB010001505.1:0-25004 GCA_018804465.1 Populus tomentosa
ATAATTGATAGCATGTTATACTCTTCTTTCCCTCTGGTTTATAGCGGTCAATGGAGAAAGTTTTGCATTCTTGGCAAATATACAATTAACAATAAAAGAATCTTTCTAGGTAGATAGAATGCCTTGAATTTGGTACGAGAACCAACTGGTAACATTTGATTCATAAAATCCTTAAAAAAATTCTCAGAATTCCTTGTGGAGAAAGAATGATTAGGCATCGATAATTTTAACCAACTAGCTTTATGTGAAAAACATCTACCCAGTTTCCTGAGGGGTTGGGTTTTCCGTAGTATTATAAAGCTATGATACCAATTAAAATAAAGCTATGATATCAACTGACATAAATATAAATAGTATATAAAAAAAAATATCAAATTTTATTGACTAGGAATGCCATACAAAAACTTCAATTCAAAATTTTATTACTGAATATTTTATATAAATAGTTTTTTTAAATACAAACTAAACAATCTTATTTACACAAGGCTCAAATTAAATTGGAAGAATAAAAGTAATATAAAAGAAAATATTTTTTTAAATCAAATAAAAATAAAAATAAAAATAACCAAGGAAATATATAACTTATTCTAAAAATCTACTTGCATCAGTCTCCTCGGATTGAAAGTAACTTATGATTGTATTCAAATTATTCTTGATTAAGTGGATTTTTACTGAAGACTCTCTAATCTCTTTTTTTTTTTTTGTTTCAAATGTATAACAATTTTAAATATAAACTTTAATTGCTTCACATTAAATTTTGTATAAAAAATATCAATCGATATTATTTCTTTTCAACTGATTTCTAGAGTAATGAATTACAAATCTCAAACTTACTTCAATAAGATATCTTGTATCTATTTAACTCTTGAACAAATTTATTTCTATGATAATAACATATTTATATTCAAAATGATTAACATAACCTAAATAAACTTTTTTTTTTTGTTCAGCACATTCCTTATTATCTTCACACTCAACCTCTAATTTATGAATAAGAACATTATTGATAATATCACTATTGTCTTTATTTATGCTATCATCATCAACATGACCATAATCAAAATAGACATCATAAAATAGTGGAAAATACCAATTCACAACGATCTCATTATAAATAGGATCACCAACATCTCTATGATAGTTATCCTGATCAAGAAGTTGCATTCTCTAATCATATTTATGAAATGAGTTTTTAAAATTAGCTATTGATTCATGATCACTCTCCTCTAATTTTTTCTTCTTCATCTTTGTCAATTTTTGAGATAATTCTTCAACTTGCCTCTGCAACTTTATCACTGCCAGTTATCATGTTACTTTTGTAATTTGTCATTGCATGTCTTGTATGACCAATTTCTTAACACCATTTTCCCAGACGAGAATCTCATCATCCTTTCTTAAACGAGCACATTTTGTTCCGCAACAACCTCTTCCAACCATGATTATTCAAAAATACACAACAACTAATAACTAGGAATTGTTTGGCTTTGATACCAATTGATGCAGAGCTCTGATACCATTTAACACAAAGCTCTGATGCCTATTAACATAGACGAAAATAACACAAGAAAGGCAATAAACACAAATAACATGGAACTTAATCGAATAAGACCACTCAAAAACTTTAATTCAAAGTTTTATTACTAAATATTTTCTCTTCAAGTATTCTCATGAAATACAAACTAAACATATTTATTTATCCTAGTCTTATACCTAAACTAAATAAGAAAAAAACATTTCTAAAATAAATAGGAAGAATAAAAATATCGTAAAAAAAAATATTTTCTTAAACTAAAAAGGAATAAAAATAACCAAGGAAACAAATTAATTATCCAAAAACTCCTACATCATGTAATTTGAGATGATATTTCTTGAAAATATTATAATATTATGATTAAGAAAAGTTACCCCGACCCTCTTAGTTTAGTTATTTTTTCACTTTATCTCCATAATTTATAAGTTGATAACACTTTACATCCTCACTAACGAGTGCAAAAAAGAAATTTGATAATTTTTTTTGAATTATTTACATGATTGCTATTATATTTTAATTAATGACTAAAGAATTATTGCATTATTAAAATTAAGAAATTGCTATAAAGTAAATAAACAAAAACACTAGCCACCACTCTCACTGTTTTCTCTTTGCTAGAATCCGGCCACCCAAGCCCAACAAAATCTGGTTGAAGCTTTCTATAAGAATCAACAAAACCCAATGTTTCCATGCTATTCCAAATCTAGGTGCTAAATCAACAAAACCCAATTTTAAAAACAAAAAACCCAAATCATTATTTGAATTTCTTCTTTCATCATTGTGAAACCCAAATATTATTATCAAGAAAAATCATTATAGATTGTGAGTTGTGAGGTAATCATTATGAATCTACCTAGTGTTTAACTTTTTTTTGGTTGTTTCTTTGGTCATTGATATTTTTTTTCTTTTCAACTTCATCAATGCTGCTTTGGATTTAGGGTTGGTAATTTGATTCAATTTGCTTTTTATGTATTAATCATGGGCTAAAAAGAATCTTGATAATGAGTTGGTTCTTGATTTCACAAAAAATAATATGATTTTAATTGCACATATACGGCCTGGCGGGATGTCGAGGTCAAAGAGTCACCATCTAATTGCTTGGTTTAGAATCACTAGGAGACCTAAGTGAATTAGTCTTATTAGAAATTCTAAGGTAGGATATTAGTTATGGCTAGGGAAGATAGTAACACCCCTAACATATTTTATTTGAGGTAAGCTACATTGTGTGGTTTAAAGATATTGATGGATTCTTAGCTGGTGGTCTATCTATGGCTTAGAACAAAGATTTTTGCTCATTAATAAAACTGGAATTTTCAATTTATTATAATCTCTATGCTTAGATAAATCTTTATAGGAAGAAATCCATTTAAGTGCCATAACATGATTCACCTATCTTGAAAGACAAAAGTATTTTTATCAACTCGTATATTATGGTGAAAATACTTCAAATTAAAATTGATGAATATTAAAAAAAATATGAGAATTTCCATGTCAACTCCTGATATTTAAATACCAGCCTATTTGTAAGTCCAACATTTATATCATAATGTTGACCCTTTATTTTCAGAGAAAGAAAAAACAAAAAAGAGAGAGGAAAACTTAGGGTTATTGAAAGATTGGTAAAATCCTTAAGAAATTTTACAAACTTGTTGTAAATTCCACAAAAAATGCAAAGAAATACAAAATATTTTCTAAAACAATGCTAAAATATATTTTTTTCTTTTTTGTAAGGATTAAGCTATATGCAACAAGTATAAATCTTTTTTTTTTTTTTTTATGGTCATGATTGGAAAAAAAAACTCATTTTTTCTTAAAACAAAAAATGTTAAAATAGATTTAGGGTGTGTTTGCCAAACACATCCTTGCCAAAGAAAACTTTTAGTAAAAACATTGTCAGCCAAAAAGGGTCTTAGCTTTTGACCTGATCGGGCTGACCTGAAACTTTTGATTCGATTATAAACCGAACTAAAGTCCACTAGTTTGACTCAAAAAATAAATCAAAATCTAAACCAGAATCTAGAACAAAATCAATCTTAAAAAAATAAACTCAATTTTTTTTTATCAAAACGGATCAAAACCTAAAAAAAATAAAAAAATATAAAGAACATTTAATATGAACCCAACAACATAGATTTCAAATCAGACCAGATACAAACAAACCAATGACATAAACATGTTCGAAATCATGCAAGGATCAAACTCTAGCATTCATGCACTTTAATTATCACCCAAAAAATTGTAATTTTATCAAGATAGGTTTTGATTCAATACCAAAATCCTAGGATTAAAATCTACTGAAAACATGTTATTGATGCAAATAAACCCTAGATCATGGAGCTAAGGTAATGTTCTTTTTAAGAACATGAAGAACACTACCTAGTAACCCAAAAATAGCACAAAAACCCAGGACAATGTCAAGCCTTCAAAATTGACATTTTTTACTTCTAAAACATGCTTTCTTCTTTCTAACAAGTTACACAATCATAACCAAACATGTTTGACTTAAAAAAACTAATAAATAACATTAAAACATCAAAATTATGCAAGAGGTTCTAAATTTCAAAACTGTAAACTTAAAATAGCACACAAAAACATCAAATTTTGATTCAAAACTGACTTTTTAAACCTTTAGAACCCAAACCATGCCCAGGAACTAGTAACACACACTAAAAAACTAGAAAAAAAATATCAATAACCCTACTACCAGATTTCCAAATAACTATATTTCATTTAATCTAAATATCCAAACTTATTCTAAACATCCAACAACATTAACAGATAACTTCAAACATGATCAAACAAAGAAAAAAAATAACATCCAGTGTATTAATCAAAACCAAAGTTAAAAGAAAAATAATGCAATAAATGTAAAAAAAAAAACACCATAAAACATGAAAGAATTGGTTTGAGATGGGTCTCATTGGCATCATCTACCAAGATAAATGAATGATTTATACCTTCCAAGCTCAAACAATGGTTATTGCTCTTTGGTTTATTTTTTTTCAAGTTTGTTACTTTCTCTCAAAGTTTAGGAAACTCTTGTGCTAAACCCATAAACCTTCACACTTTAGAGTTCCTTTATCACTTTTTTCCTCACCTCTTTCTCTCCTTCTACTTTGATTTTATAAAGGGGTATTTATAGGGTTTTTCATGGGTTTAAACATAGATTGATCAAAGCTTAACCCTATCATCAAAATGAGAGGGTTTTAGAGTATATTTCATAACCGTGAGCTCTGTACCTTTATTGGTTTTTCAATGATGGTTTTGCAACAAACTTGATTTTTAGATGTTTTGGTGGTTTTTAAAACTTGGAGACCAAAAAGCTTGTTTCTAGCATTTTGATCTTCAAAGAAACATGACCAGCTTTTGATAAGAACCTACTGATAAGGCTTGAATTGTGAACATATGAAGAAGATTAGTTGTTTTGTGAACTGAATATCACAACCATCGATGACCGAGGAGACCATTTTCGAGGCATTATCAGAGCAACTATGATGTCATCGTTGTTGAATACCATCTGATCTTGGTAAAATGGGTGCATACCTTTCATTTGGATCCAACCTTACTGAATTTAGAGGTTTTTACTTCCACATTCATTCATTCAAAAGTGCTAACCTGATTAGCCTAGAATCTTAAAATGTAGTGAAGGCTGATCGGGACGTGATGTTGTTGAGTTCGTTGAAGAAAATGAGATGGAAACGTTTGATGTGAGTAATTGATCTTTATAAAAGGGGTGTTTTTCGGTTGAATGATGGTGGTTACAACCGCAAAGGTAGTCTGGAACGCCATATTTATTCGCCTAAAAGTACCTATTTGATCAGTCAAAATTGTCGAATAAGAAGTTCAATAGTGGATGAACGATGCGTTGTCTAGGTTAAACCCTAGAAATTAAGGTTTTTAATTTGGAATTTAACAGTTTTTATTTTAGTCTGTATTCTTTCAATTGCTTTTAATTGCACTTGTAATTTCCTTTAAAACTCTTAATGTCATGCAATTACACCCCTACCAAACTCAACTATCAGCCCTAAAGGTTATTGCCATTTTCATCTTGGTCTTTGGTTTTTGATTTGTGCACTTGGATCATTAATTAACTAATAAACTTTCATTTTTCTTCAATTCGACTCTTGATTTGGTCACTTTTAACATCCTTTTCAATTTGGTCATTGGTTTTGGATTTCTTCAATCAAGTCCCTAATTGCTATTAAACTTCAATATTTATGCAATTAAGCCTATAACTTGACAAAATTAACTCTTTAAAATTAAAAATCAACCTCTAGACTCTAATTTATTCCAATTAAAACCTAAATTGATTTGAAATATCATTTTTTCATGCAATTAAGTTCTCAATAAAATTAATTAACCCTTCAAAAATTCTCATTAAGTCCTTACCTATCTAAATTTATATTTTTTTTTACCCCAACTAAAAATATTTTCACATTGTGGTTGTTAATTTAGTCAATCTTATACATGTTGGTCCTTCAACTTTTCCACTTGATATTTTGGTCTTTCACCACCAACTTGGACAATCTTTTAGGCTTTCTTCATGTATGTATTTTGAATTTTCTTTTTTCTTTTCTTAATTTTTTTTGTAGGGTCAAAAGTAGGTAACATCAATTTTATTGTTCGAGAAAGATTGAAAATAAGGGCAACCAAAATTGAAATAGAAAAAATAGGAGCTTTTGTTTTAAAAGAAAAAAAATATGTTGTTACCTTTTTGCTAAATTTTGCCTTAGGATTTTGTCAAAATTCTTTTTTGGTCCTTTTAATTTGAAAATTAAATGATTCGGTTTAAAACTTTATTTTTATCGTATTTAAGTTTCTAAGTTTGAGAGGGAAGAGAAAGTCTTCATAAAACGATAAAGGAGAGACACAGTTAAAGAATGACCACTTTTTGACAACAAAAGTAGTCATTCTTTGTGTCAGCATGTTTTATTTGATGGTGGAGTTTCATTTAGGTCTTTTTTTTCTTTATCTTGCCAACAATAAGAGGTTGATTTTTTAATTTCTAATCGATTAAATGCTAATTTAAGACAAAAAATGGGTTTACTGAGGTTCATAAGGATTTTCTTAGGTATTTTCAATTGAAAAATAGATGAAAATAAGTTTTATTATAGCTAGAAGTTGGAAGCCTAACTTCTTGACCACATGAAGTGACCAAAATATAAAACAACGAAACTTTTTAAAAGCTATATATTTATTTCAAAAGAAGAAAAAAAATAAAGGCCCAGGAACGATGGGCCTTCCCTATGCCTATATGCATGTGCTTTTTTTTTTTTGTTTAGCCATAGACATCTGAGCCACTTAGGTCCACATGTTTGACTTATTTTATTTTGTTTAATTTTTTATAGATTTTTTTTTGAATTTCATTATTCAATGTTGGGTTTTTATCGATATTTTTTTTATTTTTATTCTTTAATATTTATTTGATTTTGAATTTGGTTTTATAATTTTTTTTCAGTTTGTTTTATGTAGATTTATCACGACCTTAAGTAAACGGTCCTATAGTTTGTTGGTGCTTAATTTCATAAGCATCTATTTTTTATCAGATAATAAAATTTAAAATATTTTCAGAAAAAAAAAATTTACTAGACCCAATGGAGTTCATGGCTCGAATCATGAGTTTTACAAGTTAACTTAAATTGATTGAGAATCGGGTTTTATAATTTGTTTTAGTTTGATTTTCTCATTGTAAATATATAAAATAAATTTGTACATGCATAAAATATCAAATCTATATAAATTTAAAAGATACAAAACCCAAATTCATATATCTATATTTCTTTGTCAGTAGAGAGGTAGAGAAAAAGTCATGGAGAGAAAAGAAAATGGAAATCTCTATCATTTAGGTTGTTTGTGTTATATTATATATGAGGATGTATTCGTTTTTTCCTTCAAATTTAAAAATTTCATTGGTTTAGGATGTAAAATTTATTTTTTTTGAAAATATAGAGACAAAATGAAAAAAATGACTAAACTATAGGAGAGTCAAAGTAATTTTTTTTCCATCATCATCATCTGTTATCTTTCTTTGAAAGAAATGAGCAATGGTATTGGCTTGGCAAAGGTAGTCTTTAACTCTTGTTTAATTTTCATAGCAACATTAACAAAAACCTAAATCTAAAAGAAAAGTTAGTGTAACCTCTTTAACATATTATCATAGATTACAACAATAATCCACACTAGTTTCTTTCTTTCTTTCCTTTTCCTTTTAATTTTGGTCATTCAGTTGTATATGTTTTAGTCTTCTAATTTCTTTTTATTTCAATTTGATCCTTTCATGTTGTATTGGTTTGTGATTAAACTTAATGATTTGTTTTAGTTACCTAGATATGGAGATCTAGATCACTTGGTTAATGCACGATTTGGAAAGTTAAAATGCAATTTATTGATTTAAAATAATTAAAGCTTTGGGGGACCAAATTTGAAGTTTTAAAAAATATTCAGCCCCTTTTTCATTTCTGCGTTAGGGACTGGATTTTATAGGTAGGGGAGAAGTTTAAGTACTTTTTTTTTCCAATTGCTAAATTTTTTCTATTCTTGGATTCCATGCTAAACTTCTTAAAATAGAAAAGTGTCATGTCTTTTGTTTTTATTGTCAAGTTTTGTTTTTATTCTTTTAATTGCTTTTTTGTTTGTTTGTTTAGGATCCTTTTTTTAGATTGATTTTTTTTTTCAATTTCGTTCTCTAACATTCGATAGGCCGCGAAATAAGCTTCATGATTTTTTTTATTTGCCTATTATGATATAATCTTAGTTTGTTACAGGTTTGGAAGTATAGCTCGAGTTGACATCATTATTTTTAAGATTATTTTTTATACTTATTTTTCTTTTTTAGTATCATCATTTAACAATGAGCTGATTGAAAATTATGCTTTAAACTTAGTTTCATAATTATTTTTCAATTTGCCTTATATTTGGTTATCCCATTCACATGATTTATGTTGCAGGGGTTTAATGAGCTTACTTGGGTTTACTATTTTTTTTAGGTCCTTATTGTTAATTAATTCTTTTAGATTTCTTCCTTCAACATTGAGTTTATTAGAAATTGAGTTTCGTCAAGTTTTTCGATTTGTTTTCTATAGGTTTATCTTGTCCTCACAACTTGAATTGCGAGTTGGCACGCCAAATCAAGTTCATCTAAGTTGTTTTTTTTTAAAGTAATTTTTTTTTATTTCTCCCAAGGATTTGAGTTTCATATTTATTTTCTATGTGGTTATCCTATCATCATGACCTCGTGGGTCTGGCATGCTAACTTTGGCTGAATTTTGTTAGTTTCTTGTCCTTCTTTTTTTTTTTTAAATTTTTTTTCCTATCTATATTTGGTTGGTTGGGAGTTGAGTTTCTTTGTTTTTTTGCCTTTTCTTTCTATTGTGTTCTCCCATGTTCATGACCCAGCTTGCATGTTCAGTGTTTAAATTAAGGTTGGCTCAAGTTAGTTTTTATTTCTTTCTTGATTTTGACATTAAACATTTCATTTAATTGGCTTTTTTTTTAATTCTAGATTAATTATATTGTATTTTAGATATTTTTTTTATTAGATTCTATTTAATTTTTACTTTGTTGTCCAGTTAATGATAAAGATCTTTATGAAATCTTGACAGGATATATTTTCAGAATATTGACAATTTTTTTATGTAGGCTAGCTTGAGCACCTTTTTTTATATGGTTTATTTATTGTTGTTGTCTATTTTTTAATCATATGGTTGAATAAACTAGCTTATTTAACTCAATTCGGGTTATGACCCAAGTTGTAGATTCCTATTACTTATTTAAAATACACTAGCAACACATAAACATTATTATTTTTACATTTAAAAGAAATTTTGGTCTAGCCTGCAATGGATTGTGGGACGCCAATCTAAGTATATACTTAAAATTTCATAATGTTTGTTTCCATATTGATATGGTTATTGCTTTATCTGTGAAAAATGTATGCAATTTTCAATTCCGAGTGAGAAGTAAATAGCCTTAATCTCATGATTGAATAGGCCTTTCAAACTTTATTGCAATGAATGAAGAACCCAATAGTTGATAAATCTCTGAAAAAACATAACGATTAATTAGCCAAAAATAATTAAGGGCAAAAAACAAAAGGCATTCCTTTTGCTTAGTTGCTTGTTGGGCTCTTAAGATAGTGTTTAGTATGCTGGACAATAATAGACTGGACTAGATAATGTTTTTGTGAAGTTGTTTGGCGTATATTTGGACAATACAAAAATCATTTTTTTTCTTGTCCAAGACCATTCTAGTGGAGAAAATTTTGTCTCACTATAAAGGGTAGGATAAACTTGTCTAATTCTTTACACAATAGTTAATCTGGTTGATCCAGATCAACATAAGAATAAAAATAATTATTATAATAGTTTTAAAACCTAACTGGAGGCCGACTCAGGGCAAAACCCAAGTCACAAATTAGGTTATCTATTGACCTGGATTAATATAAGGATAAAAATGATTATTATTATAATTTTAAAAATCGAATTAGGGGTCGACCCCAAGTCAAGCTATGGTCACAGGTTGAGTTGACCATTGACTTAGGTCAACTTAAGAGTAAAAATAATAATTATTATAGTCTTAAAACTCGATTCGGGGGTCAATCCAGTGCTAGGCTTGAGTCTCAGATCGTGTTAACCATTGGCCTAGGTCAATATAAAGATAAAAATGATTATTATTATAGTTTTAAAACTTGATACGAGGTTGACTCAGGGCTGGGATCGAGTCATGATTCGGGTTGGGTTGACCATTGACTCAGGTCAATGTTAGGATAAAAGTAGTTATGATCATAGTTTTAAAACCCGACTCGGCTGTCAGCTCGTGATGGACCTAGGTTGTGGGTCGGGTTAACCATTGACTTTAGTCAACGTAAGGATAAAATTAATTATTATTATAGTTTTAAAACTCAACTCGGATGTCTACCTTGGGTCAGGTCTAGGTCACTGGTTGAGTTAACCACTAACTTGGGTCAACATAAAGATAAAAATAATTATTATTATAGTTTTAAAACTCGATTTGGGAGTCAACCTGGGACCAGGTCTGGGTTACGGGCCAGGTTGACCATTAACATCAATTAACGTAAGGATAAAAATTATTATTATCATAGTTTTAAAACCTAACTAAGACGTCGACCCGGGTCTAGGCTCGGGTCATAGGTCAGGTTGACCATAGCCCTGACTCAATATAAGGATACAAATGATTATTGTTATAGTTTTAAAACCAAACTAAGAGGTTGACCTGGGGTCAGTCCAAGTCATGGGTTGAGATGGTCAACCCGAGTTGACTTAAAGCAATGTAAAACTAAAATAGTTATTATTATAGTTTTAAAATCCGAATCAGGAGGCGAGCCGAGATAAGGCTCGAGTTACAAGTTGAAAGGGTTAATCTAAGTTGACCAAATAAAAATAAATTAAAGCAACCTTGTTTTGATAAAAAAAATATATAAAAAAGTCAATGTATTTTTGAATTTTGTTTTATCTCAAACTGATCAAGTAGCAGGTTAACCTGAGTTTCTGATCAGGTTAAGTCATTTTAATCTTTACTCTATTTTTTTTTTTAAGTCTGGACTGGTCTAGATCTTGAGCTGATTGAGTTCCGTCTAGTGTCTACCAAAAAAACAATATTTATCCAATCCAATCCAATCCATAGGATACCAAACATGGGACAAGATAGTTATTTATCTAGCTTTATTAAGTTCAATCTAGTCCAATTAATAATATTTGACATGCCAAACACCATGTAAGTCTTAACCCATGAGCCATGGAACCGACGACCCAAGAATAAAAGAACATAACAAATACTACAGGATATGGAGGGTAATAATGTCATTAAAAGCAGAGAGAGCTGGATTAGGGTTTAAATGGCCGTCACTATATATACAACCATTAGCAAAGACCTCTTGGTAAGTTCTGTTAATAACAGGCAGTCCTTTCCTCTTCCTGTAGGTCTCCCTCCCTCCCTCTGTATCTTTAATTTCGTACTTGGTATGCTGTGTTTGCTGAACTTGTGATATTATTTTTTGAAAGAAAGAAAGGGAGATTCGTAGGGGGGGGCAGTGATGACGATTTTGAGAAAGTCATGCACCACTCTGATATTATCTGTGCTGATAAATCTCTCATACCCATATGATTCTGAGCCCTCTTCTCGTCTCTTTCCCCTTCTCTTCTCATATAATCTAATTATTGATTTATTTTGATTCTAATAATTGGTGTATCTTCTACGGAAATGCAGTAGTGATAATTATTCCTAAAATAGGAGGATAATTAAGGATCCAAGTGATGCGGGTCTCTTCTTTAATCAGATGGACCAAAACCATGATGCGGACAGCACTGCAATTTTCTGTTGCTTCTGGTGATAACTTTCGGTTTCTGATGGGTCCTTTTTCATCGTTCTACTCGTAGTTTTTTTTTTTATATAATTTTTTCCCCTCTTATAACGGAGTTGTTTCGTGATTCTTATTGATCTTAAGATTTAAGTATAGCTTATTATTTTATATATTATAATTATTATTGTAATGTATTGAGATTTCGACCATAGAAATTCAGTTTTCAATTTTACAAAAGATGATTTTATCTTGCAAGATGCATTTACCAAAAGGCCAATAAAAGGATTCTCGATTTTTGGTATTTTCCTCGAGAAATTGCAAACAAGACCTTTTATAATCACCGAGAACAATCTCTATGAAGGATTAAATTCATATGTTTTCATTAATTTTAACTCTAGTATACTAGCATTGATAAAGAATTAGAGCTTGCTTTTCAAGAAATAATACACACACACACACACTACTTTTTAATATTTATTTTTAATGTTTTTAAGAATATTTTTGAAATACAAATAAATGGAATTTTAGTAAATTTTTGTTTTCATGATACAAATGGTTTTTAAAAATTTTGAATTTTTTTTAAAATAGTTTTAATGTTAAAAATAAAAAATTATTTTAATATATTTTTAAATAAAAACTACTGATTAATGATGGATGCTTTACGGCTTATGGACTCAATCTGTTATTAACTGGAAGCCGATGCTCATTACTCTTACAGCCAAGAATGTACTTTTATCTAATTTAACCACTCTTTAAGTTATTTTGAAATTTTCAGAGTAATATTGACCATCTTTTAATAGATTGTCTTTTCTGAGTAAAACTCCAAGTGTGTTTGGCTTGGCTTGGAGATGTGATTATTATTTTTATTTGTAAATCAATTCATCTTAAAATTAATACCGGAATTAATATTTCAAAAATACCCAATCACCACCCATTTCTTCGAATGATTTGGCAATCTTTTTGCTGTGTATAGGTGCTTTTGCTATATATTTGGAGCCATGGCATACCGATCTTCGAGTTTCCTTACATGAACTCCATACATGCTCTTCAAGGTATTAATTACATGGAATTTACCACGGCTATATGCATTTCAATGTTCCACGTTTCTTCAAATGATATTTTTCTGGATTAGTTGGTCTGGATAAAACTATATAGAAGGTTCGATTTTATGATAAAATTAGCTTGAGGTTTAATGATACTTGCGCATAAAATTTGCTAGCAAGACCTTTTATAATCACCTTGGACAACCTCTCTAAACGAGTCAAATCAACAAGTAAATTTGGATGTTTTCATTAATTTAAAGTATGGTACAATGACATTGATAACCTTGAAGATGTTTATAAATTTACAGAGAGTAAGGACATAGTCACCACTATCTTTCAAGAATGAGTAGGAGCCTTATCCCTTTCCCTCTTGGATATCTGAAATTAAAGATATAATATCATTTTTGAAATTTGGCCAGGTTTGGTGGGTTAATCTGGGATCTGGCCAATCTAGGGTTGGAACTGGACCAGGTTGAAGAAAAAATAAAGGAAAGAAAAACTTGGTGTGACTCGGCTGACCTGGTTGACCCAGCATGACTCGGTCAAGACCTAACCTGAAACCCTTTGATTTTTTTTGTTTTACTAAAACGATGTCGTTTTGATTTTTTTAAAAAAAATTTACCTGACCGACCCAGCGACCCGGTGACCCGGTCAAAACCTGGAACCCGGGCCTTGGACCGGGCTGACCATCAGGCCGGGTCTTAAAACTATGCATAATATTGCCCAGCTTTTAACATTTCAGTTAGGAAGAGAACATTAACAATATAACATCCGAATTAACAAGACCAAGATCCAAATTAAAGGTATAAAAAAACCTCAAATGATTTTCCGAAGATTCATGTTAACAAAGCTTCAACTTGTTCGTTCATGGATCATCTTTTGGGTTCTCTATTACTGAACAAGTGATGGTTACGAGTTATGTTTTTTCCATTAAATTCTAGAGAAAAAAATGCATGTTTTGCTGGACATATTATTCTTTTATTATTCATGCAATATTTTGATTGAAAAACACATTTTTTTTTTCATTAGTAGCATGTTTTTTGTATAAAAAGTAAAGGAAATTGATATGCTTGATTTTTCTATGGTTTCTTTATCTACTCTTACTTTTAATTTTATACTAGTTTATTTATGTGGAAATAAATAAATTCATGGAATCATACATTTTACAGTGAAATCTCAGTATTCAATCTTTGAATTATAGCTTAACATTAGCCCTATTTAAATTAAGGCTCATGATATTGATGGAGCCTATTTAGAAGCCGATTAAATAAATAAATTTACCTTTAAGAGCTCTATTGATTGTTTACTTTTTGGAAAAGAAAGGAACGAGGAAAGTAAAATTTCCTGTTGTAAGAATACAAAAAATTCCTTACTAGAAACTTTAGATCTTGGTAAATTAGACATAACTTTCTCTATAAATATCCAAATTAAGTAATCGTAGTTTCAAAAGAAATCTAAAAGGAAGACCTAAAACTTTAAGGGGTTAGAATCTGTCAGTTTTTGAAAAAAAAAATCAAGAAACAAAGTAAAGGAGATTTTTAACAAAAAAAAAAAAAAAGAGAGACAAAGGAATCTAACTTGACCAAAGCTTATAGAAAAGGGTTTTCCACCATCAAAAGCCTTGGATGCAACGGGAGAAAGAATAATATTGAATCAAACTTTGTCAATGATTGAGAAATTCAATTTAATCAAATAATCTTTTTTTTTTTATATATATATATATATATTACCATGAATCCTATAGATATTTTGATTTTTAATAATCTGATTATGAACTAATATCTTTGATGTAGCCTCTCGATGATATTCTTGAATTTCTTATTTATGTTATTGAAGTTTTTATTAATAATTGTTGAGTGTGCATCATTTTATCTAATGCTCTTGAATAATTGTTCATTAATTGAATAAATTGTTTTACATGTTGATATCAAGAAATTATATATGTTATTTGCTTTTTATGAAGTATGTCATGCATTGAATGAAAGATAAAGATGCTCCAATGTGATTTGTGTGATTTTTGTCATGAAATATTTTAGATTAATATGCTTAAGTGCTTTTAAACTCGTGTAGAGATATCACAGGTTAAAATGTAGGGTAAACATTGATCTAAACCATTATAGCCTATATATTCTTTTATTAGATATTAGTTTTGCTTTTCTTTCATTTTCATTTCAAGATTTAGAAGTGTATACATCGATCTAAACCATTAGAGCCTATATTTTTTAATCCTAAGATTGAGAGAACTTTGTGTTAGATCAATAAAAAGAAGAAGCAAAAAGTCACCACATCTTCCATCACTGTTATAGATTAGAGGAATAAAAAGGTGGATAAGGTTTCAAGAGACTATTCTATGCTTGTGGTTAATAAGGCTGCATCCAAGGTTGTTAAAATCGTGATTTTAACATGACACTGAAAGCCGTTCACAAACTCGGATCGTAAAAACGAATCGTAAAATCGTAAAGAATTTTAAAATACATTAAAAAAAATTCATGCTTCAAATAAAAATTCATACATAGTTCAAGCACCTTAAAAAACATGTTTCAAATAAAAATTCATACATATTTCAAGCCTTCAAATAAAAATTCATACATAGTTCAAGTATCTTAAAATACATGATTCAAATAAAAGTCATATAAATAACTTTTCATTAACTAATAATTAACTTTATGATTATAATTACCGTTTTGTTATACATAACAATTCACAAAATTATTAATACTGAAATGACATTCAATTCAGTCAAATTCAACAATTTTCAGTCCAATTTTCACCCCATTAATTCAGTCCAATTAATTCAGTCTTATAATACTGAAATGACATTAAATTCAATCCAATTCAACATTTTTAAGTCCAATTTTCACCCCATTAATTCAGTCCTATAATACTGAAATGACAATCAATTCAGTCCAATTTTCATCGAATAATATTTAGTCCAATTTAGTCATATATAGTATATATATGGCATTCAATTCAACAATTTTCTCACTCGATCAATTCCATTCAATTCAACATTATACATATACAAATTACAGGACCGGGCAAAATGAATTACAGGTCCAGTGACTCCAATCTTAACAGGACAACATACAAAATTTGTTATTAAAATTGTATTACAAATCTATTACAGGGGCACAGACTAACTAACAATTAACACTTAACAGGGCAACATATAAATCTATTATAGGGGTAAAAATAAAAAAACCTTGACTGCAGTGATGATGATGAAGGCAAAATGAACTTACGGTGTCATCTGCTGCTGTTGAAGATGATGATGATGAGCTGAACTGCCCGATGTCGCCTGCTGCTGTTGAAGATGGGAAAGAAAGGAGAACGTTGCCGGCGTGCCGCTGTTAATGAAGACTGCAGAGGAAGCCCGAAGCCGTGAGCTATTGAGGAGATCGTTGTCGGCTCGTCGCGGTTAAAATCATGATAATCAGAAAAGGAAGCCGCGACCGTGAGCACTGAGAAAAGAGAAGGAGTGAAGACTGGAATCACCGGACCGTGAGCATTGTCGCTGGCCGCTTTTATAGAGGATGGAGAATAGATTGTTGTCGCCGCCCAATTAGAGATTTGTTCTGTTGGAAAGAGTATTTGTGTGTTTTGATTTGTTAATTGTGAGTGTTCTCGCCTGAAGACTGAAGTGAAGACAGTCACGTGAGTCCGTGACTGTGCAAGAAAAATCCAATAGGCGTCTGACAGCTGGACATGAGGGGGGGAATTTTGTTTTAGCGCCTTATTTTGTTGAAATCGCAAAATCGGTTCTGAAATCGTAATTTTGCGCTATTTCATCCGATTTTTACGATTTCACCCGATTTCAACCCGATTTTACCCATTTTTGATTTTTTCGAGCGATTCAACCCATAATGCATGTTTTGACTCGTAAAATCGTATGATTTTAAGAGTCAAAACGCGATTTTAACAACCATGACTGCATCTACCATAAGGAGGCTGACTATACAAGTTAATAATTTTGAGATAAAGTTGATGATAATTCAAATGATACAACAAATTGTTCAATTTAGAGGGCTATCGTAGAAGGATTCTAATGTTCATATTATAATTTTTCTAGAGACTTGCAACTTCTTCAAGCATAATAGAGTGACTAATGATCCTATTCATTTGAGACTTTTCCTTTTTTTTCACTTAAACACATCAAAAGTTTGGCTAAATTCTCTACCACATAGTGCCATTACTACTTGGGATGAGTTAACACAAGATGTTTCAGAAAATTATTCCCTTCATCTAAGACAAAAAAGCTAAGGAATGATATTACTATGTTTACTCAATTTGAGAATGAATATTTGTATGAAGCATGTGAGAGATACAAAGATTTATTGCAAAAGTGTCCTTATCATGAACTTCTGACATGGCTTAAAGTCTAAACATTCTATAATGGTTTGGGAGCTATAAATAGATCCATGATTGATATAACAACTAGAAGAGCTTTAATGAGTAAAACTCGTAAAGTAGCTTATGAAATATTGTAAGAAATGACATCCAATAACTATCAATGACACATGGAGAGAGTAATGCAAAGAAAGACAGATGGAGTTTTTAAACTTACTTATATTACCATTTTGGTAGCATAAATGACAACTTTATCTAAACAATTACGTCAGATGAATTTTAATTTTATTCAAACTAATATTATATGTGACCATTATATAGAAAATCACTCATGTATCAATTCCAAGTCGAAAAGCCTTTTGCTCAACCAAAGTGAATGTGTATTTGCTAATTCAAATATTCGACAATCAACCTTCAATGATAGTAGTTGAGATGGATCATCTAATCTTGGGTTAAGCTTTTGATATACATGACCATCAATATGCCACAACGAATAAAAATACCAAAATAATATACAAAGAAACACGAATGTGCACCCACCAATTCTATTACTCGATAATCAACATCCAAAGATAGAAGATAATAATAGGTAGCTTAATCTTAGGTTGAGTTCTTGAATAAAAGACAATGAATACATTGTTATTAAACACAAGTCTCAACACAATCCCATAAACATATTCACATGTAAAACAATAAAATTCGTTCACACATTAAATATTATTCAATACAACTAAATTAATGTAAACAAATGTAATAAAACTAAAACAAAAAAAAACTAATTCAAGCCTCACAAATTACTCAAAACAAAATAAATAGCGACAATATTCAACTATGCAATTACGAATTAAAGCCAAACAAATATGCCATAAATAGTTCTAAAAAACAAGTAAATCATACGTTATGGGTTCAAAATTGACCTTTATGAGTCGTGAGAATCTTCCGGAAGTAGATCAAAGAGGCTAGAATGAGGAGAAACAATGTTAGAAAAAGTCGTGAGAATCTTCCGGAACTAGATCGAAGAGGCTAGAACGAGGAGAAACAATGTTGGAAAAAAATAATATTGGTGCGTGTATTGTACGATTTATACGACAAGTTTACTTTCAAAGCTTCGTTTCATATACCAACAAGGCAGGTGTGTACGGGTGAATATGTATGCCATGTGCATGAATCCTTCCTCCTCTTGTTGGTATGGGCATTGTCAACCACCTCCATCAAATATGGGAGATAGAAGGCTGGGAATGAATCCTTCATCCTTTTTTTTTTTGTTATTCCTTTAAATCATTTTGTTGTTAGTTTAGATTTTTCTTTACAAGAGTCTCTTCTCTTTATTTTCTATGCATGTTCTCCTATTCTTTTTTGTTTGAATATCAACTATTTATTTGTCCGGAATCCTTGATAAAACATGAGAAATTAAATTGAAAAACTAATGTTAGATAATTATAGTGTTTTTTTCTTGATTATGAATTCCTAATTAATTAAAATTCATCTTCTTAATGTGTAGCAAGATCTATTTTTCATGATTTTATAATTTTGCTTGATTCTCTTATTTATTTTTATTTTCATCTTTTGCTTATTGTCCACTTATTATTCTGAGTCCATGATTACCTCAGTTTATTGTTCTATCTTTCTTATTTCACTCTCTAAATCATTATTTTTATTATTATTTTATCATCATAAAAATAAAATAAAATAAAAAAATTATAGGTTAAAAATAAGTTATGACAACTAAAGACACATCCAAAACATTCAAGTCTAAGATTCTCAATGACTAACTCGTATTTTACTAAACCTCATATCATTAGAAAATCCGATATTTATATTGTGAGCAGCAGCAAGAAAATTAGTACACTCAACAAGTCTTTTTTGGCAGCACACTTTAACAAGTGAAAACCTACCAACTTCGAAATAAGTCTAATTATCATACTGTGCTCCTATTGCAAGAGCTCTACTTGTAATTTGCTGGGAAAATCGCAGAATATTGGACCACCCCCAAGATTAATTAAGTATATGATTACCTACTTATTAATCGCAGAAAACCTACTTATTGTCCACTTATTATTCTGAGTCCATGATTATCTTAGTTTATTGTTCTATCTTTCTTCTTTCACTCTCTAAATCATTATTTTTATTATTATTTTATCATCATAAAAATAAAATAAAATAAAAAAATTATAGGTTAGAAATAAGTTATGACAACTAAAGACACATCCAAAACTACATTCAAGTCTAAGATTCTCAATGACTAACTCGTATTTTACTAAACCTCATATCATTAGAAAATCCGATATTTATATTGTGAGCAGCAGCAAGAAAATTAGTACACTCAACAAGTCTTTTTTGACAGCACACTTTAACAAGTGAAAACCTACCAACTTCGAAATAAGTCTAATTATCATACTGTGCTCCTATTGCAAGAGCTCTACTTGTAATTTGCTGGAAAAATCGCAGAATATTTGACCACCCCCAAGATTAATTAAGTATAAGGAAGAAAAGTCAACCATACTAGATTTGAAAGTTCAAGAATCTAGTATGGAAAATGTGCCTTCTACTTATTGAATGAACCTGCTATTTTAGCAACTTAAATGGATTATTATAATTAGTACTTTACATATCTGGAAATTACATAAGATGGTAGCGTTTTGAACACAGCCCTGGACAAAAAATTGATAAATTTTAAATTATTTTTTAATATTTTTTGGATTGTTTTGACATGATAATATTAAAAATAAAAAAGTATTATTTTAATATATTTATAAATAAAAAAATTTAATTTAATATTAATCAATCGTTATCCATCAAGCTGCTTTCAATCTTCTCTACTCCTCTACATGATTTGACAGCTTTAAGAAGTTGCAAGGAAATTTCCTTGGAGGACGTAGCGAGGAATTTTACAAATATTAAATGTTTAGTCGAGCTCGTGAACGTTTTCCCATAAAAAAAAAAAGAGACATTCAAAGCATTCAAGTCTCAGATTCTCGATTTTGTGAGTAGCAGCAAGAAAATTAGGACACCCCAACAAGCTCTTTTTTGGCAGCACATTTTAACAAGTTCAAATATGCACTGGTGCACGATTTTTTTTTTTTTGAAATTAGTTTAAAAAATAATTAATAAATAAACTTGATGTCAAATTAAAAATTAAATCTACTCGTATTTAGGGTTAAGGTTTTATTAAAAGAATTTCGTCAATACAAGTATTTTAATATAAAACTTTAATATATCTAAAATTAATTATAAATAAATAAAAAATTAATTTCAAATAATTATCGATTAAAAAGTTATAAAACCAAAACATTCTTATACCCACATGGAAGATTACAAAGATTTCTACTGATTTATATAGTAATGCATTGAGAAATTTAAATTAGGCTAATAGAATATTAATTTTTTTTTTAAATATATTTTAAGCTTAAATCACATGTATGGACTAAAGTTCGATTTGGATTTGGATTAATTGAAATTTATTTTTTGTTGATCCATGAAGAATACCTATCTAGATTCATTGAGGATGATTGATCAGTTATGCCCAAATTCTTTTTGGGTTTTAATTTTTTTAGAATGTGAGGTATTATTGATTTAAGACATCACAATTAATATTTGAATAAAAAAGTTTGTATTTAATTGTTGAAACGTTAGAATTAATTTTGAAAAATGTTTTATGCCGCCAAGTAGGAGTTGCTGAGAAAAATAGTGAGAAAAATCTCCACTGCCTAAAGTGGTGTCTCCGGTCTTTATATATATATATGGTGGTAGGTTACATGAACCTTGACCAGTGGCCATATAGTGGCAAGAGAAGGTAATTGCGTCTTTAATTTTTTTTTTAATATTTTTTATGTTAAAATATTAATATAATAATTTTACATCACCTGTTTATTTTTATATTTTAAAAATATTTTTTTAAAAAAATATATTTTTTTATTTTTTTATTAACTTCAAATTAATTATATGTTTTTAGTGTTTTTAAATTATTTTAATATATTAATATTAAAAATTATTTTTTAAAAATAAAAAATATTATTAATATATATTTTAATATAAAAAAATTATTTAAAAAATAGTTAGAATTACACAACCACAGTACCACACACAAGCTTGATATCTTGAATATAAAGATAAAAAATCTACGACGTCCTCCTTGACTTTTCTCTGCGCATTTAGGTCGTCATGGCCTATATAAGGTCCCTTCTTTGCCACGAAAATTCAGACTAATCAACAACTGATATTCTTCATTGAAAATTAATGGCAACTTCAGGCGTTAGAGAAGACAAATACCGTACTTTCTTGTATGGAGAAGGAGAGAAGAACACCAAGTGGAGGTTTGGTTCACCTCCAAACTATGATGATGTCAACAAACTCTTTGAAGAAGGCCGGACTAAGGTATTAAAACTGTTTGTGTGGCTGATCATAGCAATCATATATATATATATATATCCGCTGTTAATTTCTATTCTGTTAACTTGCTGATGTAAGGTATGGCCATCTGGATCACTCGAAGAAAAAGTGCAGAACCTCGTAAAGACATGGGAGATGGAGATGTTCAATAAGACATGCTTTGATGATTATAAATCAGTTGATCCCAAGAATTATACTTTTAGCCTAAATGGTAATAACACTCAAGTCTTCTTTCCTTGCTGCAAAATCGCAATTAATTATAAACTCATGCAATTAATTATATGAGTTCAGGAAGGAAACCTGTAACTTTGGAAGAAAAGCGCAACCTTGGCGGAGGCTACAACACCTTTTTGCAGACTACCTTACCGGAGAAGTTCCGGGCTTATAACCCTGCCGAAGAAACTGTGGATTCAGCTCATGTGGCTTTTACAACAGCATTCCCTCGTGGGTTTGCTTTGGAGGTTCTCCAAGTTTATTCAGGGCCACCGGTGATTGTGTACAAGTTCAGGCACTGGGGTTACATGGAAGGTCCGTTCAAGGGCCATGCTGCAACTGGGGAATTAGTAGAACTCCATGGATTGTCTATTTTTGAGGTACATCCGACTCTCATCTTGGCCGTATTCTTTATTCATTTTCTGGTTTTTCTACGTGAAACTAGTTTGTTTTTCCTGGCAAACCAGGTGGATGAACACATGAAGGTTGTGAAGGTAGAGTTCTTTTTTGACCGTGGAGAACTGCTTGGAGGTCTTATGAAAGGTGCTACCTTGGACGGCTCAACAGCAGAGGCAGCTTCAACCTGCCCTTTCTTGAGGGGCACAGGGTAGCCACACGATTGCAGTGGTGATAAAAATGAATGACTACGATGGTTTCCCGGATGCGGCACTCTAGTACTTTCCTCTATAATATAAGCACAAACCTTTTGAGGCGTCACTCCCTTTTTCTCTCTGTAATAAATTCTCTGCAGTGTTAATGTGTGATAGTCTGTTCCATCCAAATGCATTATGAAAAATAAAATTTTACGTCTCAGAAAAGCAAACAGTTTTACGACTGAATAAACAAGGAAAGAGCATTCAATCAGCCAATCCAAAACACAAGATCACGCCTGTGAAACAATAGATATATGCGTGATTGAATATATCCACTCTTCAATCTGATACCAGGAAGAAGAACATCAGTGATATTACATGCTTAAGCATTCAAATTGAACTCCTCATTAAACTTGGCTTTTCTCTTAAGTAATGCTTTCAATTAGTTTTGCAATTCTCTTCCCAAGGATAATAGAACGAAATTCAGAAGGATGAGCTAATCAATAGTTCATGGCATTAAACTGTGCACATCACAGACTAGGTGCATGAACTAGGGGGATAGGGATTTTTGGGTTTAAAATGATTGAAAAAATAGGAGGATAGGGATTTTTGGGTTGAAAATTCATTTAAAACCAATTTTAACCAAAAAAAAAAAAAACAATAAAAACCTCATAGAACGGATAACCGCAAAGCTCCCCAAAACAACCCAACAAAAAAAATCACTAGGATGAAAAATATCTATATCGATCTACTTTTTTAGGTAAGATAAAGGTTCAAAACAAACACAATCGAATCCATTCATCAAATAGAATTCATTGACACCAAAAACAACAAGTTTCTTCATAGAAAAGTGGTCTAATTAACAACTTTCTCTCTCATTGTTGTTTTTTAGTGAGTTCCTCTCTCCTCTTTCCAATCTATAGACTGAAAAATAAATAAAATAAACTTTTGGATCAAAATAAAATTTATAGTGAATTTAATTTGAGATTGACTATATCTTTTCTCTATATTTTATATTTTAGTCTTTTGTCTTTTAATTTGGTAGATTTACAATAATTCCACACTTAATTTCATTTAATTAGACCATAAAAAGATTCAATTAAAAGAAAAAAAAGTTTAAAAATAAGAAAAAATGCAGATTCTTCACTATTCATATTCATATGAATATGTGAAGCATTATAAAAAACCCCAAATGTTTTATGTATATAGGTAATATTTATATTGCAATAGCTCTACTTGTGATTTGCTAGGAAAATCATGAAAAGATTTGGCCAATCCTAATTTTAAATACATGGGAAGATAAGTAAACTGGAATAGATTTGAAAATTTCAAAATCTAGTGTGAAAAATCTATGCTTTGTAATTTTAGGTGATTGGAATAGAGTAGACTTATTGAATGAAGCTGTCATTTTAGCTACATGGATGTTTTATTATAACTAGCATAATTTAATGGAGAAGCGTGTGCTTTAGGATAACCCAGGTGTTCCTTAAACAGTTTCTTTTGAGTTCTATTGGGATTGTTATCTCTTCTAGGAAATCAGTCTTGCTTGTGCAAGTGACCTCGTTTGGAGGACCTTTCTGGTTATTTTTCCGTGGTAAAATAAAGAGAACCATAACATAATATACTTGCCTTTTTTACCCGAATATGGCTCTCCATGGTTTGCTTCATCTTTATTAATATTCTATCTAGTAGATAGTATAGCTCCCTTCACAATGTTTTTTCCCTTACCCCACTGATAAGGGCTTCTGAAGCTAATGGTTCAATTAAGTCTTCAACTTTAAGCATTTGCTCGTTAAATCTTTTAGTTGAACTTTTTTTTAGCAGGAATACTTGTACTAAAATATGCCACTAGCTTGACACAAAGGTCATTAAAGTTGGTGACTAAACCTGGTTTTTGTTTGCTGTACCATGCTCTTACCGAACCTTTAACGGTTGTAAGGAGGATTTTGCACATGACATGGTTGTCCTGAATGACTAGCTCTAGACTGCTGCATATATTTTGTACATATTTTTTATAATCTGTAAGCTTATCATAATTATCCAGGGTCATTTTGGTGGCAATGTAATCTTTGAGTATGGAGGTGTTCAATACATGTGTGGATAAATGAGAATCTTTGATCCAATAAGGAGTGTCCTCATAAATGAATTCTTTTTGCAATTGTTTGTCACTCTTACACCTATTGGGCTCTAGAGAACTTGATGTCTCTAGAGTAGGACAATGTGATATATGTACAACCTTTTTCTTACGTTGTCTAGATGAACGCCTAGAAAAACCACTTCATCCTCGAGTGTAATTAGGGTGTGTATGCTTTTTCAAATAGCTCGGTGACCCCCGAGGTTGGAGACCCTCTACTTGATCATTTTGTTAGCATTCTTCTGGATAATGTAATCATATACGGACACTAGGTGGGGTTGCTGTCATGGAGGTGAGTGGAGAGATGTAATAACTTTCTAAGGAGGAGCTGGAATTTATGGAGGTGGATTTTCTCTCGGTTATTGATTTCTTAGCACTGTCTAGGTAAGGAGTTGTCAATGTTCTATAAGTTGTTGAAGGATTGGCTGTACAAGGG
>JAAWWB010001466.1:0-25004 GCA_018804465.1 Populus tomentosa
TTACTTAAATTCATGCATTCATTTTCCAGGGGCTTAAAATAGAGATTTTTTTTGGTATTGAAATATTGATCTTTATTTTAGGTTCTTCACTAGATCACCAAGAGTGACTTCTTATCACTTTTCTTTTATTGTAGTTTATAGGTGGGAATTACTCCTAATTGTGTACAATTAAATTTTTGTATTATAAATTCTTATAATTATTTTATGTTATGTAACTAAAATATGTAAGTTTCAAATGTTACGTTAGTAATGGTACGTAAAGAAGTAACTCAGTTTGGCTGTTATATATATATATATATTCTCAATTAGTTCAATGCATGCAATTTTTTAGTATGTGTTGTTAGCATTTTGTTGTTAACATGAATTCAACGAAAAATGGAAAAAGATATAAGGATAAGTGAACGAATGATTCAGGGCTCATTCGAGTTGAGTATTGGTCCAAACTAAATGGATTGATTTTGTTTTGTTTGATATCTAATGTACTGCATACACTGGTTGATCATTTAGGATTACCAAGTGATCCAGTAGAGCAATTTATAAATGGAGTAGTAAAATTGGCCAATGTCTAATTCGGTCAATCAAATTGGTTGATTGTTTATTCTATTGTTAAAGACACTAGTAAAATTTAGTAGTATTTGATTGACCAATTGGTTGTGCCAATATGAACTAGTTGACAATTCTAATTGACAATGAAGTATTGCACAAAAAATAAACATTAGCATGGTATTTTATTAACCATAACTTAGCATAACGTAAGAAATCAATTTAAAAATTAGGGATGTTACAGATACCAACCAATGCAACATGATCACATGGTCACACAACTCACAACAAGATTGGCAATGAATCTTGGAAAGTCAAAACAAGTTTGATAGGACTGTGACATAATGGAAAATTGTTTGAAGGCACTAGCACTATTGAAATAAGAACCCCACCTATCAATACCAATTTATAAACAAGAAGTATAAGAAGACACCACGAAGCTACAAAAGCTTCGATACGTCAATTTAGTTTGTTAGAGAACTAAAGAATGCAATAAATCCTCTCAACACTCAAGAACAATATTTTGGCAACAATATTGATCATAAACTGAATAAAAAAATGTCTTATAAGGAGTTTTTATACTCTAAACAAAATACCCTAATGTATCTACTATAGAAGGCTGAGTTGAACCCACTTACAAAATTGACCAAAAATAGATGATTAAACATGAAATCCTAAAGACACTATTAAGCCCAAACAAGCTTTAGGTTGTAACTAAAAACAATTAAAATCAAATATAAGTCTTAGGTTGTAGCTAACAATTAAGCCCATAAAATAACAAACCTAAAGTTTAAACATCCAAAGACAAAAACCAAGGTTGTCGTGACTTTGGTCAACCTAAATGAAAAATTAAATCTCAAACAATAAGTTTATAGAGGCTACCAAATTTTAGAGAACCAAAAAGAAGCAAGAACAAGTCTAATCCCCTACTTAAATAATATGTAGTAGTTGTCTTTTATTTTCTTAAAATCAAGGAAAAGTTGTCGCCTATAGTCTTCTTAGAATTGAGGGAGAATCTACTGCCAATGCACCTCTTCTTATCTTCCACTTGTTTGTCCTCAAAGCACTAGGAAACTTGCTTGTTTGTAGCTAAACAATCCTTGTAGAATAAGGATTGATGTTGACCTCTCTTCCTTAACAACTTTGGAATCCTTGTTGATCTTGTATTCCTTAAAGTACATGGAATCCTTGAAAGAATATATATAAGTGATATGCTTCCATGTATGTCTCCAAATAAAATAAGTAGTACTTACCAATCATAGAATCCAAAAATCATAAGGAAAGATAATCTTATGCCAAATATAAAAATAATACAATTTTTATATAGTAACTTATGACTTGTATTATACTACCTTACCAAAATTTGTTTGACCTGATATTTCACCCTAACATATAACAACATCTTTGTAATCATTTGGTAAAGTTTTATCTCAATCCAGCAGTTGAATTTAGAGTTATGCTTAGTATCATAAAAACAAACAATAGAAAACAATAAACCCAAAATAGCCTATTAAGTCTATTCGGTCATTGGACTTGCAATGGACTTGATAAGCACCTCAATTGGATTTTTCGATGTCATAAATTGATATGCATCAACTAATTTCAAATAACTTTTTGTTGTGGAAAATGTTATGCCATTCCTTGTCATGAGACTATTTAGGTTTAAAAGGTCTGGTCTCCAATTGCATGCTAATCATTTTAGCTTTGCCCTCCCAAGTTTTCTCTCTTAGACGTAATTTTATGACAAGTAAGTCACTTGTATATTTCATAAAGAGGTTTAGCATGATTCTCTTATGATAATTCATTAGTTATTGTGATTTTTAAACCTTCTTCAGTTAACAAAATTAGTGACTAAGTCAAACTTTTATCATAGTCAATCAGACCTAGTTTATTGAAATCGATTGATTCCTCTTTAACAATGATATCTTCCTAATTTAGGAGCATCCACCGTAGTTGTTTCCTTACAAAAAGCGATTCAGTACCTTTTATTTTCATCAATTACTTTCAAGTTCTTTATTGATATTATTTATTATTGATCTTTGTTCAACTCTTTATTAGAGTCTGAATAGGCCATTGTGACCTTGATTAAGTAGCCAATTAAGCATGTTCCACTTAATTGTTGGTTGAAAATAGATTTCTTATGTATAACAAGGTTGGTTTTCTAGAAAGCAACTTATAGGGCATTGAATTGTCTAATAACAAGTTAAGTTGGTTGTAGATAAGGTTGTTAGGCCATATAATTTACCTAAGACTACCTATATAACTATGGAATAAATGGTACATCATAAGTGATCATGTCTAAATTGAGATGAGTTTATTGCAATACCTCCTATGTAGGCATGTAATATTGTGTATAAGGTTGAGTATTTCCAAACATTCCTATTGGAGTCTTGTTACTGTAGAATATACTTTTTTTTTTTGGATCAAATGTAAGTATTTTATAGATCAAAAAGAGCAAGATAAACTTGCAGAACAAGCTGGAACCCAGCAGAACTATACTTGCACAAGGAAACAGACTCTTCTACTATAGAATATACTTTAAATTGCCCTATATATGCATAGCATATAAAGTTTTATATCTTTTTTTTTTCATAGCTCATTCCAGACTTGATTGAGTTGATCTATTATAGAATGGATGATCTTATTGAGTTTAAAATAAACCACCACTAGCCTATTAGATTGTGGCTAAACTAGTTATGACCATCTTATCAAGCTATTAGGCCTTATAAGGGGATAACGCTAACTAGAGACATGGAAAAACCAATGTACTCACTAGTAATTGGTAGAGGCAATAATTTTAGAAAAACTATGATATGATTTCTAGTTAATGGAATAGATCTCACCAGATGTGTCAATCTATTGATCACTTAAATATTCTTCTAATCAATTTGCTACTAATTTAAAATTTCTACCTTCTAGGTCTGTTTGGGAGTGTGGTTGCGGTTGATTTTCAAAGTGTTTTTCATATCAAAATACATCAAAATAATGTTTTTTTTTTTTAAAATAACTTTTTAGATTAGCGCATCAAAACGATCCAAAACATATAAAAAAATTGAATTGTTTGGAAACGCGGGTTGGCCCATATTTTCAAACAGGCTCTAAGAAGTTGAAACTTCACAATAATAATTTAATCCCAAGAGGAGCCAAATAGAAATCTTGCAAGTGTGAGGATCTAAAAACTCGAACATTCATGCAATTTGCTTCAAAGTAACACTATACAAGGAAAATAATAGGTTTAAGAAGGAGAGAAAGAAGTTGAAGAAAATAAAGTGAAGATAAAAGCTTCAAAGAAAGCAATAAAAATGCTCTAGGAGTAAAGACTAAGAGAATTGTATTGAAATTGTATATGTGGGCTTGACCATCTTTTACTATGGTTATATGACTTTATTTATATTGATATAAAATTTAAATCCTAACTAAATATGTAATTTTAATCCTATAGATATTATGTTATCATATAAGGAGGAGGCATATGAGTCCTAATTAACCTAAACCACTTTGTCGATTTAACTTGATGAAAACTCTTTTTTTTTAAGTAGGATTGAACCTTCTAATTATTCATGTAAATTTAAACTCTTATGGTCTATCACTTTTCTTTGATCGATTGTGACTTCTAGTTGTTTAGTTAACTACTTTGTAGTTCACATGGTCGAGAAAAATTCCTCAAGCCTGGTCGATTCTACAATTTCTACTTAAACATTAAAAAATAATATTCTCATCTAATTAATTTAGAGAAATATATATATATAAAGATAATTTGATAAAAATGTTGATAACCATTGGTCAAAAGCCTTTCTATTAAAAAAAAATCTAATTGATAATGTATATATCCATTTAAGACTAAGTTGAAATTTCTCCTATTTTCTTAACATGAAACTTAATTTTAGCGGTCCTTTCAACTTGTATGTGTAATGATGACAAAATAAAATACATTTTGCTTCTTAAATAATTACCATACCGAACAATTAAAGCGGCACACGTAATTGAGGATTTCTGCAATTGGCCTTTTGCACTCAAACACAAGACTTTTATAAAAAAAAAAAAAAAAATCTGTCATGAACTATGTCAACAAAATAAATATTACATTCAATACCAAACTCATCCCAGTTTATTTGCAATTCATTTTCTTGTTATAGTTTTAGAAATTACATTTCAAATTATATGTGAAATAAAAATTTAAAAATGATCAGAAAAATAAAATTATTCTCATGTATAATATAACTCAAATAAATCAATTTTTTTTTGCAATCTCTTCCCTATCCTTTTCTCCCTTCCCTTCTGAATTATAACCAACGAATTAATTTCACTATCTAAATATGCTAAATTTACTAATCTTGCAAGGCAACAAGCTAAATTCTTCCATCCCCAAGTCACTCTTTGTATAGATCTCTCAATGTTCTTACCTTCCCAACAACGTTTTGACTGGAAGTATCCCTATAAGTTTGTGTGATTTATTACCATACTCATCAAACAATCTTCTCTGTTGTCCAATATCTCTCTCACTGGGGAGAGTTTTTCAGGCAACCCGGGTCTCTGTGTACCCGTCCATGTTAATTCATTGGTTACCCTCTTTCAATTGTAAGTGTGTGAATAGATGAGGGAAACTTTGATTGGAATAACACCATACTTCTCATTTATATCAAGCATCTTCTTCCATACACTGTGAGCTTCTATGTTATTTCAGCAACACACTTCCCTTAGTAAAAGGCCTGTTTCAGCATGTGATCTGGCTCACAATCAAATAATTGTCTAGCACAAAAAAAATGGTGTCATATTTTGATGCAAAACTTGTGATCATGTGGTTACACAATCCATAATTAAAATTATGATCTAATCTTGAAAAGTTGAAAAATATCTGATAGAAGTGTGTCACAGTTGAAATTTATCTTAAGACACCAACATTATTGGAATGAAGTTGAATGACACCACAAAGCCAATTAATTTTTAATAAGTCAAATTCAATTCGTTTAAGAGTCAAGAAATGCAAGAATCTCTCTTATACATTAAAACTAAAAAGTTTGGAAGAATATCATCAAAGGTTGCTGAAACATAGGCATACAAGAGTTTAAGTACTTTTAAAATATTAATTAAACCCAAACAAACCTTGGGCTATAGCTGAAATAATAATTACATAACTCATAAGTTAATTCCTTGTGTTAATATGAGAAGATAAGAAAACAATCAAACAATAAAAGTCTGATATAAGACTTATTTGACAGAGTTCAGAATGTCTTCAACAAGTCACCATTACATATAGGGCAAGCTGTTGGTTATACAAGGAAACTAGTCGTACAAGGAAACTAGTTGTACAAGGAAACCATGTTGGCTACTAGTTATAAGAAAACCAGACTGATAACTAAAGTGATCTTAGAAAGCTATACATGGTAAGCTAAATCTTCTTTCCTAATTATAAGAGTATATAGAGCCTGTATGATAAGCTAAATCTTCTTTTCTAATTATAAGAGTATATACAGCCTGTGTGGTCAGCTATTAACAAGGCATAGCTTATATGGTAAAGTATTTATGGCTTTTTATTGACACACCCTTTGAATGGATGCAAGACATCCGTAAGCATCAATTTGTCTAAAAGACAATTATGTCATTGTTGTGTGAAAGCCTTGGTAAAGAAACCTGCCATTAAAGATTGTTAGATACACAAGGAAGAGAGATATTTTGAGCTTTAAATGCCTCACGGATGAAATGATAATCAACCTCGATGTGTTTAGTGTGTTCAAGGAAGATGAGATTGGCTGAATGTGAATGACACTAGTATTATCTACATGTAAAAAGGTAAGGCCACTTGGAGAAAAGTCAAGTTAAGCTAATAGCCCTCAGAGCCAATGTATCTCAATGTAAGCTTAGGACATGGCCCTATATTCAAATTCAGTAGAACACTTAGAAACACGGTGCTATTTCTTGCATTTCCACGAAACAAGAGCCAGACCAAGAAACATACATTAACCTGAAGTAGAACATCGAATGTCACTATTGCTGACATAATCAGCATCACTATATGCTACCAGATTTAGTGAAGTACCAGTAAGATAGAAGAGTCCCCGCAAAGATGTATCGTGAACATAATGAATGACTCATCAAACTATAACCATATGAAGGTGCCGAGGAGAAGTCATGAATTGACTAACCTGTTGAACTGCATAAGAAATATCAGGTCTAGTAATTGTAAGATAGATCAAGCTTCCAACCAATATCTAATAGGCTACAGGGTCTGATAACAAGTCACCTTCCTTTTTGCGTAGCTTAAGATTTAGTTCCATAAGAGTATCAAGAGGAGGAGAGTCCTGGGGACCAGCAGCAGCCACCAAATCTTGGGTATACTTGTGTTGTGACAGAAAAATACCATGTGAACTAGTAGAGAAATTTCCAGACCAAGAGAATATGTAAGAGATCCCAAATCCTTCATGTGAAAAGAGTCCTATATATACTATTTTAATTGGGAGATCAAAACCAAATCAATGCCCATGATAATTATATCATCAACATAGACCAAAAGAATGATAATCCCAATCTTAGTTTTGCGAAGAAACAATGATACACAAGGAGCCTGTTTGAGACCATACAAAAAGCGACGCAACTTACACACTATAAAAGTAGGGGTGAGAAGTAAACCTACTGGAGGATGCATATAAACATCTTCCTTGAGATCCCTATAAAGTAAGGCATTTTTCACATCCATTTAATGTAAAACCCAATTTCGGGAAGCTGCAATAGCTAACATTATGTGAATGGTGGTCATTTTGGCCACTAGAGCAAAGGTTTCTTTATAATTTGACTTCATATTCTTGATTATTTTCAAGAGTTACTAAATGAGCTTTATATATGTCCAAATTACCATCTGACTTAACCTTAATCGAAGAGACCCACTTACATCCAAGTGGAGTCACATCTGCAGAACAATCCACCACATCCCAAGTCTTATTATCCTCAAGAGTTCCTCTTTCATGGCCTATTGCCAGCATTGTTCTTTGACCACCTGTGAATAATCTGTAGGAATAACAATAGAAGATAAAGTGATTGGTAATGCAAAAGTATTAGTACCTGTCATTTATGATTAGAATACATAACAGTCAGAAGGACCGGATACTCTAAAAGAACATCATAGAGGAGCAAATAGCGAGGCAGGAGTAGAAAAGGGAACACCAAAGGTCTCCTCTAGTATACCATCCCTAACTTGAACCTTTCAACATGAGTACTAGGAGCATTAAATTTGTCATCAAAAGAAGGCAAGAAAATAACAGAAGACTCTAATGAGGAAGACATAGGAAAGAACCATTGATTTTCAAAGAAAAGCATATTCCATGAAATACAAACACAATTAGAATTAGGATCGTAGCATAAATATCCCTTTTGTGCTACATTATATCCCAAGAAGACACAACGAATGGATTGGGGAAAAAGCTTATTTCTGTCATGCAAGGGAAGATACATAAAATATACATACCCAAAGATATAAAGATTTGTACAGGTAGGATTGTGATGATAAAGCCTTCAAATATAGAGATTCAAAATCCAAAGCTTGGGAAGGGAGTCTATTTATGAGAAAGGTTGTTGTGGTAAGTGCAAGAAAGAATGGAACTTATGAGACATATATTCCCCACCTGAGTCAGACTGGAGAATTTGAATAGCAGCTGAAAATTGAGTGTCACTATAAGCTAAGAACAATTTGAACATTTGAAAAACCTCTTCTTCTTTTTTTTTAAGAAATGCACCCATATATATCTATTGTAGTCATTTATAAATGTTATGAAATAATTGTATTGTTCATAAGAAATAACATGACTGATACCTAAACATCAGTATGAATGATCTCAAAATTGTGTGTGGCTCTATATCCTTCAAAAGGAAAGGGTAAAGTCTTACTTTTTTCAAGTTTACGAGTTGCACAATCAGGAAGTATAGAACAAGACGAATGCTCTTTATTATTTAATAGACCTAATTTTAACAAACATGATAGGATCCTAAAATGAGGATAACCAAGGCATTTATGCTAGACTTCATTTAACACTATAGACTTATGATAAAGACAGTATAAAAAAAGAAGGTAAGCTTCGTGGAACATGTAGTTATAGGTAAAAGAGACGTCCATGTTTAGGCCCTTTCACTATCAACTGCCCTGACATATAATCCTGCATAGTACAACTGATCAGTACATAAAAGTGTATTTTCACTAAGGTTTTATATCATCATATTGCACTTAAAGTATAACTAAATTCCCTAACTTAAGTATGTTTTATAATACCAAGTCTAATAATATAAGATATCTTTAATTTATGGTAAATGTTCATTTTAAATGAAGGCATATCTCACAATTCAAATGATTGATTGATGTGTTTAACTATTAAAATTGAGAAGACAAAGAAAGGGCTAAGCTTAGAGAAGAGATGCTGGTTCAATTCAAATTGAAACACCATTCCGTTATTGGGTCATAACAGGAGTGGTAGACCTTAGATGTAGGTCTAATTTATCTTGATGGAAAGCTGAGATATAGGCTTAAAAGATTCATGCAAAGTCCAAAATTCAAAACTGTCATTTTCAGCTTCAAATCTTAGCAACAAAAAAGAAGTCTGAATATGTCATGTAGCCCAGATACTATTCAGTTTTCAACCCATATCTTGAGTTCTAGAAGTCCAAATCAGCTCATTCTTTTTTTTATTAGAAATCGAAGATAAATTCCCACAACTTTCATGAAGAATATCTGTTCAATTTCTTATGTTAGAAATGATGTTTTGTCTAGCTAATAAGTTAATAGCTAACCACTAAGTCAATGGTTGACTACCAACTCAATAGTTAGCAATCAAATCAATAGTTTCAAATTTTAGCCTATAAAATAAGGCATTTCTCATACATTTAAGCATCTTAGTTTTTAGATCAAGATCTTGCTCTTGTTTTATTTCTTGGTATTTTTGTAATGTTCAAGATTTATTTCATGTTAGATTTTCATTAATCTTTTATTTATGCTTTTCATTTCCTTTACTATACTTAGTTAACTTATATCATGTTTTTATTGTTTTTATTTATGCTTGTCTTCTTCATTATGTTTAGCTAAGATTATTTTGTCAAGGTAAAAAGGTTACACTAATAGTGTTAAATTAAGTATAATATAAACTCAACATGGACTTTAATGTTTATATTCAAGAAAGTTTGCTAGTAACGTGTTTTATAATTGTTATCTTACTTATTCTTAATACCTTACTTGTTAAATGGTTAATCTAGATTTGTGTTATACAACCCTTGGTAAAACAAATACTTGATCATTTCATAGTCTAATATATGGATAACCGACAATTGTGTTATGAAATAAACTTGATTTGTTGTTGACATAAGTTAGCACCATGAATACCTGACAACATTTACAAGTATTGGTGTTACTTAAATAAGATAAGTAATATGATCAACAACCACTAAGAGTAAAGTGTACATCATAATTTTGATCCACAAGCTAGCCAACTTAAGCTAAATTCATAGATAGTGTAGGTGAGACAAGAACGTTTCTAAAGGAAAAAGATATATCACCAACTGCCACAATAGGTAGAACTTTGAATATTTGAAGAGTCATCATATTTTCTGACATTACTTAGACTATAGAGAGAATTGTTCATATGATTAGATGCACCTGAGTCTAAAATCCAAGAGAAAGATGAAGAACTAGTACCTTGAAGACCCAATATTGAAAATGCGCTTATAATCATTTTCTTGCACCATTTCTTAAGTTATAAAAGGTGTTGTAGGTTGTGAACCAACAACAGCATTTGTTGCTATACCAGTAGACATAGCTGGTTGTAGGTTTGTAGTGCCAGCATATATAATTGGATGTAAGTCACTAGTGACAGTAGCATGATAGGCCTTGTTGGAGCGTGTAAATCGAATAGTATGGTCTTTAATAATGTTCTCTTGTTGCTTGTAGCAATTACAGAATTTTTTAGGATAGTTAGGGGCAATATGGCTATATTTCTTGTAACTATAACATTGTCTAGTGCTCATGTCATTACCTTTCCCTTCGCCATAAGCAACATAGGTGATGCAACCATATTATTCGATAGTTTCACCCACATTTAACTAGTGTTTTGCATATTTTTTATATATAAAATGCCTTGATATTCTTTGTTTTATGTTTTGAAGGCACTTTTGGATAAAAGATGCAAAAAGGAGTAAATTAAAGGTAATTGGCAGATTTGACGTTTTGTCAATGTTTTGCGCAGAGCGTGAGATCTAAAGGTCGAAATGAAGTGATTCTAATGGCATCAAAAAGCTAACTTCCATACCTTTTTGGACATCTAAGGCAAGACTATAAAATATGGAAGAGAATGGAAATTGCAGCTTTCAAAGTCAAATCTCGCAATCTGCCAGTGTTGACCTTTGGTCATTCCGACTTGAATATCTAGAGCTACAAAAGTCCAATTGATGCAAACTCAATTGTTTTGGATTCCTGACTTAAAGGCCTATAAACGCTCCAAATTTCAGCCAAAAAAGTTGTCATATGAGGGAGATATGATTTTTCAAAGATGATAACTGAATTCTGCCAGCAAACAGGTTTCGTGAAGAAACGAGTCCAAATTACATTCCGAAGCATCTAAACCGACATCCAAGTCTTTATTTTAGCAATGTAGCTCTTCTAAGTCAAAGCTTGAAGATTTCATGGAAAGCTATTTCTCCTTTTTTAGGAAAATAGTTATTGAACTACTTAAATGTAAATTGTCTACTTAAGGGAGGACTATTTTGTAAAATAGAGATTAGGGTTTCCTAGCATATAAAAAGAATGAGAGAAGAGAGGGGGGGCAGCCAGCCAACAAGAGAAAAATGCCCCCCTCCTCTAAGAAACCCTAAATCATGCTTTCTTCCATCTTCTTGATTGGTTGTTCAACAAACATGCAAGGCTAAACTCATTTTCTAAGTTGCAAGGACACGGAAACCTTCAGATTTCAAGAACTGTGAGATTTATTCTTCCATTTATTTTCAGTTTGTATTATGAATGAGTATGTTTGTTTTTCTATGCATATTTTCTATGATTGTTTATCTTAATTTGCTAGAGCGGACTCTAAGTTATTATTGTGAACAATCTATTACTAAGTTTGATATCAAAACCGAAGTTGTAGTATATAAACTTGTGAAGCAACTAAGCTTGATAATTGTAGCGGAACTACATTATTAAACTTAGGGAGAACATTCGATCAAAGCAACATAAGCAGACAACTTGGTTGTTAAGATTAATAAATTTATCTAGATCTTAAGGTTGCCATTGGATTAAATCATTAGTGCGGACACTGTGATTATTTGTTGGTTAGGGTTAGTTATACGGCGGATCCGTTAATTAACCAACGTTAAGAAAAGATAAAAAATTAGCATATAAACTGGAGTTTTGTTTCAAGGATCAGTTCTGATTTCTATAGGTGGATGTGTGATTGCGACCAAAGTTTGTTCTCTTGATAAATTTTTGATTTTATTAAATTATGTTTGATAGTTTTATGTTTTATTTTGCTTTAGCCTATATAACATCCAAACCCCCCCCCCCCCCAAAATTGCATAACGTATAGCATAAAAATCTGAACTAAATCTTCCTCGTGGGATCGACCCCTTGCTTGCTCTATATTATCTTGTGTGCTGTGTTTTAAGCTAGGGTAATTAATTTGTGCGACCGCGACATCGCAACAATAGACAACTGATATAGTGTTAGAAGCAATACATGACTGCTCCATAATGTGTTTTCCAAAGCATGCTTTCAAAGTAAGAATGGGATCACTATTTACTAAAGAGGCATGAATAGCTTCAAAGTCAGGCCTTAATGTCATTAGAAATTGATCTCTTTGGCTGGTTTTGTGTACATGTTGTACTTTTGCCAATCCTGCCTCCAATCCTTTTATAGCGACAATGGCTATAACAAGATCAAAATTAGAAAACCAGAGTAGTAGCCTTGGACTAAAAGATCCATTTGAGTATAGTTAGCAATGGCTAACTCAAGTTGGAAGCACCTAGCATTACTATCTTGCTTATAGACTTGCTTTCGATAATTCCACTTAGCCTTTGCTGACCTATGAGGACACAAAGGAAGAATCAGATGTGACTTCATAGAACCAAGAATCCAAGACATTATTTGATTATCTTTGGCCTCTTAAGCTACATCGTTGGCTATAAAATCTTATGCATTGGATCTCTTTTTGGTTGTTGCCATCTATATATCCCCACAACTCTTTACCTTTGAGAAAGGTCTCCAATTGAAACTCTCAAGCAACATAATTGTTTTTAGTGAATTTGACACAAACATTATCTGACTTTTCCAAAAGTACTAAAACTATGATTGAGAAAGAAAATGACTAAGAATTTTTAGAAAACTATGACTAAGGTCTCTGATACCATGATAAAATTCAAAATTCATAATGTTTTTATTTTCAGCAAGTCACCATTACATATAGGACAGGATGTTGGTTATACAAGGAAACCATGATGGCTGCTGGTTATACAAGGAAACCATGTTGGCTAATTATATTGGTTATACAAGGAAACCAGATTGATAACTAGAGTGATCTTAGGAAGCTATATATAGTAAGCTAAATCTTCTTTTCTAATTATGAGAGTATATACAACCTGTATGGTAAGCTATTAACAAGGCATATCCTACATGGTAAACTATTTATGGCTTTCTATTGACATTATTTACAACCTACACTGATTTCCAATGATCTTAGAAACCAATATGTTATTAAATACTATCGATTTTTTTTTTTTATGTAGTTAGGATGAATAAAAAAAAATCCTTGTAAGAAAAGGATTTTGGAACATTAATGAATCTTTTCCACATTAAGAAATTATTTTGTAGCCTATTAAAAATCCTTATAGAATTAAAAAATTTTCAAAACAAGTTGTCGCATCCTTGCAGGAAAAAATATTTGTCAAATAGGAAGTCTACAATTCAAAAAGAAATAAATAACAAAATTCATACAATTTATTATGACCTATATCGCAAGTCCTTCCCGAACTCCGATTCACCTGAACATTTACCCAGGCATAGAAATATACATCTTCTACTAAAGATTCAACTTGATCCAATGGTTCGATTTAGAGTTATACTCAATAGCATAAAACTAGACAATAAACAATATTACATCAAAATCTATATTTGACCTTGGTTGGAATGAATCATACTTTCCTAAGGGAGCCTGGGAAATTGACCCCGCAGCTCAAGCAACAGCCGAGTACCTCTCAAACCGTGCTCTTCAAAAAGGAAGCAAGAGCAACATTACTGTAATCGTGGTGGATCTGAAAGCGCAAAGGAAGTTGAAAACAAAAACATGACAGTTTCTTTTGGCAGCTCATTTTGTAAACTTCATCTGGTATGATATAGTGTTGCCCATCTGTTTTTCACCTGGGCTTTATGACTAAATG
Organism: Populus tomentosa; assembly: GCA_018804465.1. Taxonomy (NCBI): domain Eukaryota; kingdom Viridiplantae; phylum Streptophyta; class Magnoliopsida; order Malpighiales; family Salicaceae; genus Populus; species Populus tomentosa. The sequence continues at coordinate 13,939 of JAAWWB010001466.1, forward strand.
GAATTATATGCCTTGAGTACTTATGGAACTCGCACCATCCCAGAACTCTTCTTTCTCTTGAAAAGTTGCCGTACACGGGCTAGATCTCAACGATTCCATCTTTTGACATCATGGGCAATTGTATTTGTTATGCCTCCGAGTTGGAAAAGAAAACAAATGGCTTTGTGAGGTCTTTACTTCCTATTATTTTAAGCATGTGCTTAAAAAGGAATTAGATAAAACTTTGGAGATAGTTATCAGCTGTGCTAACTGCTAACTGTATTATGGCGCTGTAAATCTGCAAACAGAAGGTGAACAAACGATCAAGTGACATTTTATATGCACACATGCGTTTATAAGGTAACTTTGTCGATAACCTTGGCAACATTTCTTTCCCTCCATTCCGTATTCATTCCATTCATGCAATTTTGTCAATAATTGTGGCAGCATTTCTTTGTGCAAAGCTCAACTAGAATAGTGTCTTTTCCTCTCTTTTCATGGTTGAGTGGAAAAGGTTATGTGGAATCGCTGATTAGAAATTGTTTGAAGAAATTAAGGTTGTTAATTTTATTTCGTGATGTTTTAATTAGAACAATATATTTTAATTTTAGAGCATTATAACATACTGTTTCGGGATTATAGTGTGTGTGTATATATTTTTATATCATTCTAAGCGGAAAAAAAAGGAATTGACAACATTAGATAAAATGCCTTAAATAAATTTTATTTTCAGAAATTATAAATGAAATTATTATAATTATAAATTATGAATGATAATTTTATTTTTTTGAAGTTTCAAGGATTTGTTTAGTTATTAAAATAAATATAATAAATAATATGCATGTTTAAAATTTATAATATAAGATGTAGTTTCTTAAACTGTAACATAAAAGTTAAATCGCAAACAAACCTTAGAAGATTTTTTATAATTATCCCTTAATTTATTTATCATGATTTATTTTATCACCTCCAAAAGTAAAATAAAGCCAAGCATCAAAATTAAAAAAGAAAAGAAAGTTCACCTAAATTATCGTGCCAATGTCCAAATGCCATCATAGCCCAATGGCGACCGTCAACTTGCCCTGTTTTTTTTTTTAAAAAAAAACAATTCTTTTCTTTTTTGTGTTTCCAGGATAAAGTTAAATTTTGGACTCATGATTGACTTTATAGCCTCAGATCCATTACGGTTAAGGTTGTCAATTCTATTTTAATAGGTATTTTATTTTTTCAATTGGAATAAAATATTTTAGTTTTGGAGTGTTTCGACGTGTCGTTTTGGGGTTATACTATTCATATATATATATTTAACAAACATAATTCAAATTCAAGATAAATTAATTATAAATTATGCAATACAAACACAATGCCAAACAAATACAATTTCAAAATTTAAAATATTTCTAAATAGTCAAGATTAAATAGATCTTTAACTTAAAGTAATTCAACTTAAACAAAATACCAAAATATTATGAAAGTAAAATGTTTTAACAAAAATATTTTAAATATAAAGTTATGCCAATGTTATCAAGGCTAATAGAATCTAAAACATCCCTTGTTTTGCTCAAATTCCTATAAAGTATAAACATAAAAAAAAACAACATGAATATAAACCATATATATTAGTGATAAATCTAATTTTAAAAAATTAATATCATTTTTAATTAAAATACTAATAATAATTTTCAATATTATTATTAATATTATTGTTATTGAAAATAGTAATGAAAAAGAGTTTTTTATAATTGGGTGGTTTAATTAATTAAATTGAACAAGGTTCAATTTGATTCAATAGCTTTTCAAGAGCGGAACGGAACATGTGGAATGAAACCAGAATGTTCTGGGCGGAATTTAGCTGAAAAATCCAGAATGGACCGAGATTTAAAATGAGATGAAATTTGTTCCGTTTTGTTCTTTTTTTTAATTGGTATGGAATGTTTCGACCATTCCGGACGAAACGGAACGGAATTGACAACCTTAATTATGATAGCTTCGGAAGGCCACCAATTGCCAACCTTATCCGATTTAAAATAAGTTTTCATACACATGATATCGAAACATTAAAATAAGATATTTAATTTTTATATATTTTTTATTTTTATTTTTATTTTTATTTCAACAAGTTATCTATTAAAAAAAAATTATGCTTTTTTTTTAATTTTCTAAATAATACTTTAAGATTAAGACTCGTAAAATTTACATGCAAACTAACCTAATATAACTATATCTTTTAGTTTTAAATTAAAAAAAAATAAATATTAGTGGATGATAAAATATCATAAATATATAAAGCTTACTGTTTGAAAGGAAGGAAGGACGATATGATTAACTAATTACAATTACAATTACATAATTAACTAAAACAAAACCTTTTCTCATTGTTTCTTTCACTTGAGTCACTGTATACGAGAACAATTACACTAGGTCTAGCCCCTCATCTTTTTCTTTCACTGAAAAACTTGTTTTTTCTTTCACTGAAAAACTTGTTTATTCTAATCTCTATTTTTATAAAAAATAATTTGTTCCCTTACATTATATTCTCGAGATTTCAACGCATATATTATTTTTATTTGTGCAAAACATTATATATGTGATGTAAAAAAACACAGCGACATTAAAATTCCTTAATTTTTCAAAATAGAACTTGATTTTATTAGTTTTAAAAAATTGAAACAACAAGGACAACATTGAAACACCCAAACAAATGCATCTTTTATCACTTTTGGCAAGAAAAATACAGTTTGGTCCCTAAGTTTTAACTTTTTCTCCTTTTCGATCCCTTTTTTTGTTGGTTTCATGTTCGATAGTAAACTTTATTTGTTCTATGTTTTAGTCACTAAACTTTGAGAGGAGACAGATAGAGAGTTATTTGAAAATGAAGGGAAAAAAAAAGTTATTGGTCGGCCACATTTCAATCACTAAAAACATATGATCAACCAGGAGGTGTATTTTCATTGTAAAAATTGAATTTAAAGTGTAAAAAGCTCTTCTCGTGCAGAATTTCTTTTGGTTGGAAGTTTCAATATGTTTTATGTTGATTTATAACAAAGGGAACCACCCTCATGCCATTTGATTAAATAAAGTTTTGTGCTACTCACCACTCCTTAAGAGGAATATGAGTCAAAGCAATGACAAGAATATTTCTAGTGGAACACTTTTACAATCCCATGAGAGATAGTACCTAGTTTTGTGTCATTGGGTTTCTTTTAACAAGAAGGATGTCATTAAGGTTTTTTAACCTTGCATGTCATTAGAAAAAAAAGATCAAGTTTAGGGAAGAGTTTATTACTTTGATTTCATTGTGTTTTTTTTTTAGAATGATTTAAGAGCTTTTTGAGGTTAGAGATTGATTTATTATAATTCTTAAAGTTATAATTTAGTGTTTTTAGTTGAAAATATATTGAAAAATAGATCTTTGGATAAAACAAAACCCTACCCAGACTTTCCAGCCACTCTTTAGTGGCTAGAAACTAGACAAGAAAATGACAGATCCTTTTCTTTTAAAACAATCAAGAAATCCTGGCTCCTAGACTTGCCTTAAAAACCCACGTGTGCAAAATCTTCTCTTTTTATGGCAAGATTGTAACAACCCTAATTTTTTTGAATTGGTATTAATTATAATGATATGAAAGTTTTTGTTATTATTATTATTATTGTTATTATTATTTCTACCGAAGATTTGATAGAGTTTTTCTATAGTTTCAATACCAAGTTATCGATCCAGTATATTCATAAATTACTGGTGATCCAAATATCACTTATAGGCATCCGGGACTCCTATAATTTAATTATCACACAAACATTCATTTTCTTCAACATTCATTTAATAAAATTAAGTTGTAACAATTTTAAATTATAATTAAAAATAAATCTAAAACTTAAATGGATGAACCTTTAGAATTATCACAATTTATATAATGCATACAAAAGAAACAACTTCCTTAAATACAACATTCATAATTAAATTCGATAGGTAAATACAATTTGATTATAAAATTAGATTAAAACAAAATATATTCTTTCCAAATTATATCGATTTAATTTTACAAAATATGCATACTAATAAATCTACTTCTCCATTCGATGATAGGAAGAACCTTAAAATTATTTATATTAGACATTATCAACTTTTTACTCAATAATTATTTATCATTACTTTCTATATCTATTGTGATTACACACACACACCCAAATTTTAGTTCATCAATAAATCATTTATTACCATTCCTCTTTTTCCATCACCAACATCCAATTTACGATTCTTAATTGCCTACTTACTAAGGCAGTAATCTTTGTTATCCGAGAGATTAGTCTCTTTAATTGTCTATTAACTAGGGAATCAATCATATTCGTTACGGAAATAAATTTCATTAATCGCCTATTTAATTCTCTTTTGTTCCACCTCATTTCTCTCTAATTACTTTATGCTTTGTAACTTTTTATTTTATCCAAATTTTCCCTTTTATCATCTAATTTCATTTCATCTGACTTGATCCAATTTATTTCCCGAGCTATAAATAAATTTCTTTTATTTCTATTTTTTAGGAAAAGATTTAACCGGGTTTTCACATTCTCCCCTCCTAATAATATATTTCATCCCTGAAATTTAATACCCGTACCCGAGTCTAAAAATAGTTTGAGATATTTCCTCTCTAGCTCCCTCTCCCATGTCTCTTCTTAGATTTGGGAATTTCTCCATAATACTTTAAGAATTAAAATCTTTTTCTTTCTAAGTTCCTTCTCTCTATGATCCAAAATCTTCACCGACTTCATTTTAATTATCAAATCCTTGTTAATTTCTAGAAGGACTTGCAATAGAAATTGGGATGGGTCTACTTCAGCCTTTCTTAACAAAGAGATATGAAATGCATCATGAATTTTGTCCAAATATGAGGGCAAATCTAACTTGTAGATCATTGGCCATACCCTCTTGATGACATCAAATGGTTCAATGTATATCGATGCTAGTTTTCTCTCTATAACAAATCTTAGCATATGCTTCTTCGAAGCAACTTTTAAAAATACTTTATCTCCAGTATTGAACTCAAAAGGTCTTCTGCTGTTATCTACATAGCTTAGTTACCTATCCTCGGTAACTTTCATTCTATCCTTTATAATTTTTATCTTTTTTTAAGTAACTTGTACCATCTCTACCCTGATGAGCTTCTTATCCCCAACTTCTTCCCTAACACACTATCGTCTAACATCTTCTACCATATAAAGCTTTATAGGGAGCCATCCTTATCATAGCTTGATAGCTGTAATTATAGGTGAATTCAACCAGAGGTAGGTGATCCTCTCAATTACCATTGAATTCCAACATACATGTTTTTTGTAAATCCCCCAATATCTGGATGGTTCTCTCAGATTGTCCATCAGTCTAGGGATGAAAAGTTGTGCTCAAATTCAACTTTATTCCTAAAGCATGTTAGATACTTGGCCATAAGCGAGAGGTAAATCTAGAATCTCGATCTGAAATAATTGACATAGGCATCCCATGTAATTTCACCACATCATTAACATACAACTTTGCCAATTTATTGACTGAATTTGTCATCTTTTTATGCAATAAAAGCACAAACTTGGTTAGCCAATCCGTAATTACCTTTTCAATTATATTTGTTTAAGATTTTTGATTGAAATGCTCTAAAAATAAAATACTAGACATGATATTTAAATTATTATTCAATTTTAGCAGAGTTTTTAAATAATATTATAGGTTTTTATGGGAGAATTAAACATTTCCTTTTCAATTATTATATATTTAATATGAAAAAAAAACAATTGCTCATGAACATTCCATGAAATATATTTTTTCCGATTTTTTACCTAGTTTTATACATTAATTAAGTGTTTTGCCTTCAATCACATTAAAAAAATTAAGATATTATTTTAATATTTTTTTTGTTGAAATTTGCTTTTGAGATTATGATGATGTTTTTTTTTTTATCTGAAAAACTATGTTTCCAAGTAAAAAGTATATTTTGTTATAGCAATAAAAAGATGCATTGATAAAGTAATGAAATTTAGATTAAAGAGATATTTTTTCTATTTATTTCAAATGATTGAAATTTTTAACAAACCTTTATTTTAATTGTCTCTCTTATATTAAAAAAATGTGCTACTAATAAAAAATCTTGTCATTAATTTTAAGAATATCATTCATTGTTTTATGAATAATTATGTGGTAGCATGATATGTAGATTTTTTTTTAAAAAAAATTGCTTGTTGATATTGGATGAGAATAGAATATCCATTTTGTATTGTACTTTTTTGTATGGTTTTCTCAAATTTATTATTTGAATGTTTTTTCATGTAGGTGCGTAAAATGATAAATTCTAATTTTTTTTTCCCACAATTATAATAGGTTTTTGCTTAAAGCACAACGCTTCTCATAAAAAAATATGATTTTTTTAAATAAAAAAGAAATGCATAATTTAGAAAATTAGGTTTTTGATTAAAAACATACTTTCTTTTTTTTTTTTCTAGTTGAAGTTATCAAAAATAATTTTTAAAAAAATTTAAAATATGTATTTTTAATATATTTTTGAATAAAAATCATATTTATCACACTTATAAAAAAAATTTAATATATGTCGCGCTCCATCTACAAATAAATGGGTCCAAATATATATATATATAAATGGGGCCCTAGGTGGAGAAATCAAGAATCTTGTCACGCTTGTTCCTTTACCTAGTCAACACAACCGGCTATCATTGAAGGAGCAAACTGAGAAGAACAGTGCTGCTGTCTACCATATTATTCAGTTTCAAATTTTCAATGCACACCCATACAACTCTCTTATAAAGCATATGCAAAGTCAGACCATATTAGGACACGTAACTTCTGATACATAAAGGCCAAACATATCTCATAATCTGAGTGGAAAAGATGGCCAAGTTTTGTGTGTTGTTGTGTTTTAGCCTGCTGCTGATTTTCGGGTTTCCAGCTATTGGCTCTGCAACAAAGGAAGAGGTTGGGATTTATGAGCTCAAGAAAGGAAATTTCTCTGTGAAACTTACCAATTATGGCGCACATATTATCTCCCTTCTTCTCCCTGATAAATACGGTACAGTTTTTCTTCATCCACTATTTATTTCTTGAAATTTATTTGTTAATTCCTTATTTTGGGAACGTATGACATTTTGCATTTCAGGTTCAAGAAGATGAGTTCTCATGCTAAAGTTTTGTTTCTTGCTTTTGTGTTAATTAACAAATTAAAACAGGAAAGTTAGCTGATATTGTCCTTGGCTATGATACTATCAAGGAATACAAGGTGAGATTTGTTCTTCTTCTTCTTTCTGTTCCTTGTTTTTGCTTTGGTTTTATGAAAGTATATGATTTCACATTCTCTTACAAATTGATCCACACTGTTGATTGTTCAATCTGTGTCTTTCTCTTTCAAGCCAAAGGCACTCAGACGGGTTCTTCTGCAGGACCACGACTAGCAGGGCAAAAAAAGTTATTAAAATTCCTTTGGGTTAAAGCTAGATCAGCTAGCTGTATAATTTGTCGTACTCAAATATGTTTCTTCTCGATAGTCGATCTGTTGAATTATTATTATTATTATAGTTCATATTTATCACTTCAAAAAATACTATGTCGAGTCTGTTCAAACTTGTCTGATTCTTCTTACAGTACCGGCCCCTCTTCGTCTTATCTCGTGCTGCATTTATTAAAATATCATAGGTTGATGCATTTTCATACGACAACACAGCGAATAATTCCATGTGACATTTATTAGATATGTATCATCTCTTGGTTAAATTCAAAAGTCAAATCTTTATCTTGGGATTAAGTCTCAGCATGTGGTTTTTCCTTTGACTCTTTGGGATATATTTGACTTCAACGAACAAATTATTTATATTACTTTTTTTTATTATTATTATTATATTGCTGTGATGGATTCCATCTGTAACTTGTTTAGAAAGAACAATCAAGCATTTCCCTTTTCTTTTCTTTTAACTTTATTTTTTTCCAGCATCATCCATGTAAATATTTTCATATCTATAACAATCATTAAATCAATTTCTTTAATTGCTTTTCCAAATGCAACGAATTATCTCTATGAAATTCTTGACTGATTCTTTTTAGTATGCACAGTCATTGGATGTCAGTGGTCCAAAACATTGTCAAGGAAAAAAAAAAACAAAACAAAAAAGAAAAGAAAACATATGGGTAGCAGATTAATTTGCTGGCTCTTCGAGATATACGAGTGGAAGATGCTTTTGGCAGTGGATTTCTTAATGATGTTTTGTTTACATTTTAAAGAAAATCCATTCTCTTAAATATATCTCGAAGAGACTAATTTGTTTGTTCTTGCACTTCATCCTATACTTATGCCATTGTAAAAGAACTAGTTTAAATGGTTGGTGAGATCATGAAAATAGTTTTGGTCATTAAACCTTTATGTTGTATTAAAAAACTATTTTAATTCAAAAGTTGCCACTTTGATTTTCTTTGTTTTCACTTCATGTATATCGGATTGATAACGTTGTGCAGAATGATTCATCAAACTTTGGAGCCACTGTGGGACGAGTTGCCAATAGAATTGCTGGTGCTCAATTTACTTTGAATGGAACTCTATATAAACTAGTTGCCAATGAAGGGAAGAACATGCTTCATGGTAAAATATACATCTAGCAAAGTATAATTTTTCCCCATATTGATTAATTTTCTATCAACTTGAATTGAAGAGATATCTTTTCTCTTCTTTTTTTTTTTTTTTCTTTTGGCACTACTTGCTTACATGAATATCAGGCGGCCCTAAAGGATTTAGTAAGGTTGTTTGGAAAGTGAAAAAGTACAGCCCTGAAGGACGGACTCCTTGCATTGTCTTTGCCTATGACAGCTTTGATGGTGAAGAAGGTCAGCATAGTCTTTCAAGCCATAATTTTTCACACTAGCTACAGGCTCAACACATATATGTGTATGAGCATAAATGACACCTACAACAGAAATTAAAGTTATGAATACATTTTTCATACACACAGGATTCCCCGGTGATCTTCATGTAATTGTGGAATACAAGCTCCTTGGAGACAACAAGTTGCGTATAACAATGAAAGCAGAAGCTCTAAACAAGGCCACTCCGGTTAATCTAGCTAACCATGCCTATTGGAACCTTGGTGGACACAATAGTGGTGATATCTTGTCAGAGCAAATTCAGATCTTCGCTTCGCACTACACTCCTGTTGACAGCAAACTCATTCCTACAGGAGAGATTGTGACAGTGAAAGGAACACCCTATGATTTTCTCGAACCCAACACCATCGGAAGCAAGATCAACAAACTTACTAACGGCTATGACATCAACTATGCACTTGATGGAAGTGGAAACGACAAGTTGAAGAAAGCAGCAATTGTGCATGATAAGAAGTCTGGAAGAATGATGGAGATATTAACAAATCAACCAGGTGTGCAGTTCTACACAAGCAACACTTTGCACCAGAAGGGAAAAGGTGGATTCGTGTATGAACCTCATGCAGCTCTTTGTCTAGAGACTCAAGGGTTTCCTGATTCAGTAAATCACCCCAACTTCCCCTCACAGATTGTGAATCCAGGGACGTACTATAAGCATCAGATGTTGATCAAGTTTTCGATTTTTTAGATAATTCGGGACACCAAACTTCACAAGAAATAAGCAAGATGATTGTGTGTTTTCAGAGTGCTTTTGGCATAGTTTCGAAATTGGAGATCATCACTTGTACTTTCTATCATCTAAAGTCATGTGATTTTGTTGCTCAATGAAATAATCAATAATTGCTCCAGAGTGCAGAGATGTTTAATACTTCATATATATTAAACAATCTTCTTGGCCACCTTTCAGTACTAAATGTGTTTTTCGCTTCATGGAAGTAATTGCGGTTGAGCTATTTTCAGGTTCGCCACCCCTAAAGGAATGTGCCAGAAATTTAAACCTCAGGTTTGAGATAGAGCTTCGAATATATTCCAAGCATTTAACTTTTAGAACCTGCTTCTTTTTATAGGAGGATCTAGTGAAGCACACATGCAATAATACATTGTGCGTGTTGCATTTGAAACTACAGGTTGAGTCCAACAGCATGTTCAACCCCCTTTGTAGTGGTGGAGCTAGATAATTTGTCTCGAAAAACATATCAATAAGAACAGTTTTATTTATATATGCTATCACCGAATGTATAAATTTTGATATGGAATTATAATTATTATTAATTATTTTTGAATCTCTAACGGTTAAGACTATGATTGCTCTAATAACAAGCAATAGAGAGACCGATTGGATTCTTTAATTCATTCCTAATTTTATTAATATTGCTATCTTAAATATGGAAGACAACGGAGTATGAGCAATCCTCTTACATCATCTGTTTTTAAAAACTCAACCCTGTTGAGACGCACATGATGATAAATCCTGCCACATGTTGGAGGTTTTCTTAAGGTTTCTGTTTTCTAAGCACACACTGTCAAACTAACCAGTAATATATTTGAGGTTTCATTGAGGTTTATCACCATCAGGATCATATTACAGGTTTTAACTATTCAATTTCTTTCATGGTATGTTGCCGAACAAATTAGGAAGTGTTTATAATAATGAGCACAAAAATTCACAAGATAAGCACAATCCTTGAAACCTTGCCAAGCTGTTTTTTAGGTTGCACATACTTTGATTCCTCTTTTATTCAACATAGCCACAAAAATATTGAGCCATCATATTGAGCTAGTTAAACCTTGACTAGTAAAAAACAAAACAAAAAATACTTAATATTAATTATATATGTTTAATGATAAAGTTGGAGAGTTTAGTGCTTACCAGAAACAATAGAAATTCATGTAGATATCTAGGCATTGGTAGAAATTTATGAGGGCAGAGGCCTTTTGGTTTCTATAGACCAAAAACCATTTTTTACCATGTTTAATGAGATGATTAAATTTAACTGACGGCATGAGAGGCTCTTATGGAGGAAGAGATTGGATACTACCGATCTTGTGATTTGGTATCTTGGGGTTAATCCTTTTGGCGTGACTCTGATTGGAAGACACCCTCTTGGCTGGGTTTCTGAAGGAGTCAGGCTCCTAAAGCTGCTAAGCTTAGGAGAAAGGGTTTGAC